>VUQH01022605.1:0-12226 GCA_015106775.1 Etroplus canarensis | reverse complement strand
TATGCAAAAATTTACCACAATAGTCCAAACTAGTGCAGTGAAATAAATAAAAAACTGATTTTACAGATATCTAATAAATGTGTGTGTGTATATATATATATATATCACTCAGCAAGACACATACTGAAGGCCAAGGAGCTCTCTGAACAGGTCAGGGACAAAGTTATGGAGAAGTACAAATCAGGGTTGGTGTATTAGAAAAATATCCAAAACTTTGAAAGTTCCAGAGAGCACCATTAAATCCATCATCACACAATGGAAATGTGGCACCACAACAAAGCTGCCTAGAGAGGGCCGTCCACAAAAACTCACAGACTGCATAAGGAGGGCGTTAATCAGAGGGAATAAAGAGACCAAAGGCAACCCTGAAGGAGCTGGAAAGCTCCACAGCAGAGACTGCTGTATCTGTCCATAGGACCAGCATAAGCTGTACACTCTACACCTAGGCTTTATGAAAGAGTGGCCAGAAAAAAGCCAATACTTGGAGAAAAAAAAAAAAAATCATGTTTAGAGTCGTCTAAAAAGCATGTGGGAGACTCCCCAAACATATGGAAGGTCCTCTGGTCAGATGAGACGAAAATGGAACTTTCTGGCCATCAAGGAAAACACTAAATCACCCCAAGAACACCGTCCCCACAGTGAAGCATGGTGATGGCAGGATCATGCTGTGGGGATGTTTTTCCCATCGGCAGGAACTGGGAAACTGTTCAGAATTAAAAAAGTAGGAATGATGGATGGTGCTAAATACAGAGAAACTGAGGAAAACCTGTTTGAGTCTTTGAGGGATTTGGGACTGGGATGGAGGTTCACCTTCCAGCAGGACAAGGACCCCAAGCTACACAGAGATACATAGATCACAACACGAGAGAAAATTATTTCATTCATAATTATAAACATACTCATTTATATGTTCTTAATTTGGATTTGTGAATGTTTGTTCTAGTCACTCGTTAATGCAGGTATGTTTTATAATAATATAATAACTGTAACATTAAGCACTGAAGTTGACTGCACAGCAGACTGACACGGAAAAAAATTCTAATAGAAAGTTTTTGGTTTCTGGAACAATGATGCAATTTTATTTTAAATTAATCCATAATGTCTACTAGAATTCATGAATTTCAACATTTCTCCTCATGTGTCATTTTTCTATACGTTGTTCAACACGTGGCCCTTTGCTTACTGTATCAAAGTCAGTCTGACCCTTCTACAAAAGAATGCTGCCCACTCCTGCAGTAGATCATTTCTTGTTCTGGTTGTGTGGTTTTATTTTACCAGCTTCGATGGATACCCAAACCTGAAGCAAACAGGATCTCTGACCCACCTCTTACTTGGTAAATGCAACATTATTTCAAGCAGGAAAAACTGGGGCTGAAAGATAAAGCCAGGGTGGAAGAGCTGAAAACTTCACTGTCTCTAGAGGCCAATAGGGGGCAGCTCCAAACGCAAGGTCACTCCTCATAGACGCACACGGTCTCAGTTATGTTAAACTATTTTGCGAAGGTTTTCCTCTGTCATTTTTTCCAGGTGTGCCGAGAGTTTGCATCAATCCCAAGACAACCATGTTAAGATGTCCAACGTGACTGCATTAGAAAGCATGTCTGGAGACTAGTACAAAAACTTGCTGTGGTCCAGATGGTCACCCCATTTTAAAAACTCAAACCCAAGTTTTCTATAATGTGCCCATTTATTAACAGGGTTTAATAAAACCAATGGTTCAATAGCCTGGGGCCAGCAATAAAGTATGGCAGGCCAGTTGACTGGCCAGCTGCTGCCAGTAATTCGAACAAAACCAATTACAAACACTAAAATCACCAATCATGTATTTAGGAGCACAAGTGTGAATCAAAAAGTTACAAGACTTAGCCCAAGTAGCTCAGCGATAAGAGGGCGAGCAGTTATACAGCTCAGAGTGAATAAACACTTTCCTAGTGTTCACCACAGGAGCTCGTTACTCTAACTGCAATTAAAACCTGTAGAAATAAAAAACTAGCAGCAGTCCTTTTTCAAAACCACCTGTTCAACAACCATAAAGGTGAAAAAAGTCTCTTCAGCTGCTCCCATCCACCAACCACTGTTTTACAAGGCAAGTAGGCTATAGAAAAGCTACAGGATTAAAAGTGAAAACTGTTGTACACTGATAAACTGCTAGCTTACTTTGCTACAATTATTAAATTTAGTAACTTGCTGCAGGCTGACAGCACAGGGTGTACTCAAAACAGATTCATTTCAAAGCTTATGTAAATTATTATTTTGCAGATTTAGATCATTACTGCAATAATAAATAATATTTACATTTAAATACAACCAGAACGCCAGTAGCATGGCAGCTCATGCGGCTCATGATCCACCACAATTCATTATTATGTTATTGTGAAGTACGACGCACAAAAAGAAAGTGACTGGTCGGCTGAGTCGCACAAACTAACGAAGAATAAAAAAAACCACTGAGAGGTCACAGAAGCTCATCAACAGTAATATCCAGGACAACCGCCCTAGTTCTTGACCGACGGCATTTATGTATAGATGCCAGATGGGCACACACAAACACTCATTTTACGAATTACAACTGCAGATTACAATCCAGACCAATAATTTTAGGAATAGGGATTCTTGTGAAAGTAAACCACAAACCTAACCATGAACAGTTTGGGTGAAGACACATTATTTGACCACTGTGTGTAAGTTTGATTAAATTCCAATAAATGGCTAGATAAGCTAGAAAGTAATACACATTTGACATGAAAGGAATAATAGATAGGTACCCAATCTAGATGTAGGGATCAACAGAGACCCCACAATACGATAATATCACGATATATACCTCTCGATACAATATTATTTTGATTTTAAACATTTTGGGATTGCTGAGTATTGCAATATATTGTGATTTATCATCTTATTCAACTGTAAATTTTGTTCCCGAACATAAACTTTATCAATATATGTTTTGTCTAAAAAGATAACGTTCTCTGTTCCTCTCACTTCTGTCATTTTTCTTAAAGCTTCAGCAACTGAAGAATCCGATGGTATAGTTAGAATGTGTAGGTGGACTGAAAAAGCAATTGATTTCATTATGCTAGCACTAAAATACTAAATTTGTAGTTGTAATTTATATAATATCGATATTTGGTATCCTTGTATCGATACAATGCTGCCAAGCAAAATATTGCGATACTATCAAATTTTTTGCCCATCACTAGCCCAGTGGTTGACTACTAGGCCTCTGCTCACTTTAAACAGAGTCACTGAACTGGACCCCTCTGTGCTGTTGGTGCCTTTTGAAGCATTTTAATGCCATTATCTGTCTTTCTGCTCCAGTTGTGTTTCATAAAATTTAGTCTGTTGTTTAGCATTATTTCGCAGGTATGCACATTGATGAGATGTAACCACACAATCTGTGGGTGCATCTAGAACTTAGCACTCCACCTTTTCATACAAATAAAGTCAATTATGGTTTCCCAAAAATTAATATGGTGGCAGCCAAAATGCTAATGTTGCAGCTTCAAAACGCAGTGTTCAAAACCAAAGGGTGACATTATGCTTTACATATTACTCGGCACAACCACCAACATTCAGGTCACATGGAAACTGAGAATATTTTTAGAGGGTTACAGAAAAATCTTGAAATCAGTGTCATGTAGTAAAACAGTCCAACTCTTCCCCTTCTCTAACAAGCCTCCCTCATCTGTGGGTGCTGGGCTTGGGCACTTTGGTCTTAAACCTTGCCCAGAGGATCATGGCATTTATTCAAGCTGGAAATCACCAGAAACTCTATGATATGATATCATCATATTTAACTCCTGATACGATATTGTTGCGATTTTAAACATTTTGCAATATGCTCAGCACTGCAACTAAATGTACCGTGATATACTGTGATTTATCACCTTTTTTCAACTGCAAATTATGTCCCTAAAACTAAACTTTGTCAATATGGGTTTTATCTGATAAGACAGTGTTCCTCTCGCTTCAGTCATTTTTATTCCTGCAAAATGGGACTGTCAAGCAGACTGCCAACACTATAGCTGAAACCTGTCATAAATGACAAAAAAGTGTTTGTATTATAGTGCTGTCCAACTTAACTGAATGCAAACATGTGGTATACCGTACCATTGCACACATTTTGAACAGCTCAGCTGGTACAACAAAAGTTCTGCAACCCCTTCAGCAACTGAAGAATTTAAAATGTACGTAGATTCTATAGGTGGACTGGGAAAAAAATTATTCTAGTACTGAAAAGTTCAATATACATTTTCAATTTTAATAATTAGATAGATATTTTATACTAGTATCAATAAAATATTGTCACAAAATATTGTGGCATGATACTGTATCGAATCCCCCCCCCACCCCCCGCTACTTTTGATGCTCTGTTTCTCCATCACACAAAAAGAAGAGTGATTTCCCAGCTGCTATCAAGTGTAGACAAAACTACAATTTTATTTCACTATTGATTAATCTGCAGATGATCTTCTTGAATAATCAGTTCATTGTTTGATATGCAATGTCCGCAAATAGGGAACAGATTTAAAGAGGACTAAAAGAATCCTGAAATTGACTTAAAAATTTGACTCTAAAAACGGAGACACAGCAGCTGCCCCGTGGCTGATGAAGAGTCAGCTGTTCTTTCCACTCCCAGTGCTCATATTTGAATTATCTACACAGTCTGGCCTCTCACAGAAAACGCTCAACCGAAATTTAGGTGGGATCACACCTTTAAGTTCCTCAAAGTTTTTATCACTTGAGACTCTTTCTACTTCCTCTATCTTTATAAAAAGAACGCAACTTATCTGTTCAGAATAGTTCAGATTTTTCGCCAGTGTGGGCGATATGGAAGAGACTATCACATGTACTTTGGTCTCACTGCAGTGAATACCTGCAAAGACTGGAATGGGGATTGTGAAGCTTTTTGTCTAAATACACCATCATGATTATTACCCCAGTGCACGAAGGGGGGGATTAAGCCGTCGTGGTGATCAAGCAATAAAAATGACTAGAGTTTAAAATGTGAGTGACGGCAACCCTGTTCACCACACATATTTTGGTCAATTCATACTTACTTAGCTATTCCCCTGGGGAGGAAGTCCAGCTGTGCGACTCTGTGTGTGTGTGTGTGTGTGTGGACAGAAATACATTTATTTAAAAAATGCTTCTGCTTTAGCAAGCTGAGAGATGACAAATTCAAAAATGACCACATGCCACCACACCACGCTCTTTTCGCACATCCAGGGTATTAATTAGACTGCACATACATTGAATGCATTAAAATCTTTTCCTTCAACAAAAGACCTTTCTCTGCATGCTTTTGTGTATGATCTTTTGTCTTCTACTTTTAAGTTTTACAGATGAAACATGAAACTGTCATTTACAGTAACGCTTGCGTCTCTGCTCTCACTTTGACTGTGTGTGCGTTTAAGTGTGTGTTCTGCTCTGCTGCTGTAGTCTCAAGGTTGACCGGTCAACTCGTTAGTCTCATCTAAGGTGGGGCAATGTGTTATAATTTTTCAACTGCCACCATCAGTTCAACATTTCTGAATCATTCATACAGGAACAAACCTGCATTTAACGATCTGAGTGCGCAAAGTGTAAAGGGTCCCATTTGGTAAAGGTTGTGTGCAAGTTTCACTTAAAGCCAAGCAATACTCTACGAGTAGCAATTCTCATAAAAATGGAAGTGTTCACATGAAGCAACAAACACAACCTTGAGCACAATTTACGTAACGACCAATTAGGTTGTTACTATGTGCAAGTCTGATTGAATTCTGACAAGCATGGTAGGAAAACTAGCTGAAAACTAGCAACACATGGAAAGTTAACCTAGCATGACATGTGCTAAGTGGTAGCTTGTTAGCTCAGGAAATTGCTGGGCACAGGAACTGTGACTTCGACACTGCTGATTTGTTCTGCAGTACTCAACAATAATCACCCAAAGCCATATCTCCACAGCACTATATAGTCCACATAAATAATGAGAATCTGAGAGGCTATTAATGAGTATTCTAAATATCTTTATATAACTGAATATTAAAGCAAAAAAAAAAAGGCAATCCATTTGTGAAAATCCAGCTCCCCATGGGGGTATACCTTTATACCACTAAACGTATACTCCCAAAAAGCCCCATTTTCTTTATGAATGTTGACCTGACCTGACCCCATTTCCATGAGGCTAGATGCCATGATCAATTTGGGTTTGTTTTCCTTTCACTTAATTCGAACTAAATGATTAAGAACTGACATATGCAGCAGCGAAGCTGGTTCCATAAGTTTCCTGAGATTTTTTTTTTTTTTACCAATTTCTCCTAACCCCCAAGGACTTGGTTTCAACCTCCTGTAAACTTCCTATCAAAAGTTTATGACAAGAAGTTGATTCTCCTTTGAGGTGACTGTGGCTCAGGAGGTAGAAAAGGGTCAACTTCCAACCGCAAGGTTGATGGTTCAATCCCCAGCTGCTCCAGTCTACATGCTGAAGTGCCCTTGGGCAAGATACTGAACCCCAAACGTAAATGTGTGTGTGATAGTTAAATGTGCTTAAAGGCATAAAGTGCTGTATCACTGTGCGTGTGTGTGTGTGTTTGTGTGTGTCTGGGTGAATGAAGCTTACAGTAAAAAGCACTTTAAGTGCTCTATTAGAGCTGAACAGCGCTATACAAGTGTCAGTTCATTTACATACAGATGTGCCTTAAACCTGCATTCTTTTAGAGAACCTTAATCTAGGTTGCAAAAGCACTCCTGGTCCTATACTACAAGTGTTTGCAATGTACATGATATGCACTCAGTCATTCACAGCAATGACCATATTCTGGATAATGCTCATTTTCGACTCTTCAAATGACTAAAATTTACTAAATGGACCTATTATTTTATACAGTATGAACCAAAACGAGCCTCTGAGCCCATAAACTCAGCAGGACAGTGTTCGCGGAGGACAGCTGGCCATTTTCCTTTAGACCTCAATAGGATCAGAACTGTCCAACCTAGATAAGGGTTCTTTTTAAGAAAAACACAGGTTTAAGGCACTTATGCATTTCTGTCACTTTTCAAACTCAAAAGATCTTGACCATCTTTTATGCCTATGGGTGTGACTCATGGTTAGATTCTGTGTGTGATTTCTGGCTAATTTTGACAACACTTACTGCAGCTCAGAACAACAAACAGGAAGGAGGCAGCACCATGTGATGCTATTCAGCGACTGCACTTGCAGTTATATACAGATGTTCTCGAGGGAAATCACGCAAAAACAAATGAATACTTAATAGTCGGGCAGTTACACAGTAAACTGTCTTATATTAATAGCCTTCCATTAATCCATTATATGTCTCTCCCATGACCAATTAATAGGCTGAAGGCTCAGATTTCAGATGACCTTTGTCCCCCTTTATTGTACTAAGGCCCTAGTAAAGCCCCTCGCTTACCCAAACAAACAGAGCAGAGTCATAAATGGTAACACTAGTTGAAGTCCAAGTCTGTGTCCTGATTGTGAAATTTCTGGCTGATGCCAAGGTTTAAAAAAAAAAAGAACAGTTAGTTTGATACTTGTTGCGTTGAATTTCCCCATTTTGTGTCAGAGAAACAGAATTTATTACAATAAAAGACAACTGAACTTCAGTCACTGAGCTCATTATCACACCATCTTTAAACATTTATCTACAGTGAAGCCGCTGCCAGCAGTAAATGTCATCTGATCTGCTGATTGGCCTTTGTCATCTGAGAATATGGACACCTATGATTGGTCAGTCAATTGGCACATTCCTGTTGAAGCTGATTAGCTGAAAACGGTTAAACTTCGAGAGCGTCATCTAAGTACATACTGAACTATGACTTTTGTATACTGTTAGACACCTCTATGGCCTAGGCTAAAAATCTAAGGCCCGGCACCTGTTTTTCCAACGTGTTCCATTCACACAGACAGAGAAGCACTTACAAGCCCTGAAAGCCAGCATAAGCTGTATGAATGGTTGTAGACACACCTAACAGCACCACATGCCAGTTTATGAACACAGACATACAAAATTCTCCAAACCCTCCATTATCCATAATCAAAACATCACACAAATACTCCCAGGTGTTCCACCACCAAAACAGTCTCTCATTCAGTTTACTTCCTTACCATATCCTCACTTTCATGCCGTCCGATCACTCAGATATGACTTCAATTAAAGGGAAGAGGAAGAAGAAATACGTGTTACACCACTGTCATGCTGTCAGGAGCAAAGTTCAACAGCCAGCAGGCTCCTTAGAGGATTAACAACCTGAGTTCAGTGACTGGGCCAGGCTGCTTAGCAGATTACCCATCTCACTATGTAAGATTACAGGATAGGAAGAAGGTAAGACAAGAGGGCAGCAGTGCAGTGACTCATTTCTCAGTGTGTTGGCTGTGCAGAAGAAGAGTCAAGCAGTCAGGTGCCTTCAGTAATGAGTAATAAAATCAGGTACATGACTAAGTAATAACACGAGATCACTGTGACAGAGTTGTACTGAAATCACAGAGCATGCGCGACAACTGATCCATAGCTAGGGGCCACTAGCTATTAGCAATAGGATTCAAATTTGATGAAAAACAATGTTCTGCAAACCATGTATGTTAACCTTAGCTGATAACTCTACCCTCTGGTCCAAATATGGTCACTTCCAGCTCTTAAAATACGGCAGTGGACAAAAAGCTAACACTGAGGCTTCAAAATGCAGAAATCAATGGGTGATGGTGCAGTTGCTACATCCATGTTACAGGTCAGACTCGTGTTATCAATATGAGCTTTAGGTCTGAACAGGCTTGGCCTTTGCAGGAGCAAAGCACAAAGTAGACTTTACACTTTAAAGCAGCAGGAAAAAACCTTTCCAAAGAAAGGTCATCATAATTTGCTCTTTCTATGTCCGTGTTATCCCACCTGTCAGCTATGTGCTGATATGCTTCATGTTATATTCTTCAAACATCAATTTATTAGTCAGTTCCAGCTCAGAGAGCAAAAAAGTCAGCAAACTAATCTTTCTGATACACCTCCTTCTGTTTGTTTCAATACCTGCACAGGGTCCAAAGTACCTCCTATTTCTATCTTTTCAACTAAACAGGAACTTTTGTGTGTTGCAACTTGTAAAACTGAGATTAATTAAAAAAAACTGAATTACTGTGACTAGGCCATTCCAACACATAAACCACTCCAGTGTTCCTTTAGCAGTGTGCTTAGAGTCATTGTCCTGCTGGAAGGCACAAATCCCTGAAGGACTCAAACCAGTTTTCCTCAACAATTTCCCTGTAGTTAGCACCATCAATGCTTTACTTCCCTGCTGATAAGAAACATCCCCACAGCATAATGCTGCCATCATCATGCTTCACTGTGGGGATGGTGTTATTCGAGTGATGAGGAGGTGTGTTGGGTTGGCACCAAACACATCCAAAAAGTTCCATTTTAATCTCATCTGACCAGACAACCTTCATCCATACTTTTGGGGAGTCTCACCCGCGCCTTTAGGCCAACTCCAAATGTGTTTTCCTATATTGTCCTGTAAACAATGGCTTTTTTTCTGGCCACTCCTCCGTAAAGCCCAGCTCTGTGGGGTGTCCAGCGTAGTGGTCCTATGGACAGATAGAGCAGTCTCTGCTGTGGAGCTTTCCAGCTCCTTCAGGGTTACCTTTGGTCTCTTTGTTGCCCTCCTTACGCGGTCTGTGAGTTCTGGTGGACAGTCCTCTCTAAGCAGGTTCGTTGTGGTGCCATATTCTTTCCATTGTGTGATGATGGTGTTCTGTGAGATTTTCAAAATTTCTAATAACTATTTTTGTAACCCAACCCTGATTTGTACTACTCCGCAACTTTGTCCCTGACCTGTTTGGAGAGCTCAAAATCAGAATACTTTATTAATGCCAGGGGGGAAAATTGTAAATTGCTCCTCGGTCTTCATGGTGTGGCTTGCTTGACTCTGAGGCCTTTAAGAACAGGTGTGTAAATACTTAGATCATGTGACACAGGTGGAACTTCTTTAACTAATTATGTGACTTCTGAAGGTAACTGGCAGCAGCAGATCTTATTCAGTGGCTTCATAACAAGGGGGTCGATACACACGTATGCACCACTGTTTGCTTTTTCATTTATTAGGATATCTAAAAAATGTGTTTTGTATTTTGGGATTTTTGCCATTTTATGACACCAATTTGGATTATTTTTAGTAAAACCATTTTTTTAAAAAATCCAAAAAAGAAAATCCATTTAAATTGTAACACAATTATAATGCGTTACATTACATTAGGTGGTAACGCAAGAAAATAAGAATCACATCACGGGAGGAGAATACTTGTGCAAGCCACTACTTTTTCTTGCAAAACATTTAGATAATTCACCAAAGGAATATGAAAGCACAGAAATTCAGCCTGTAGTCTCAGCTGCAGACTGCTACGGTCTGATAATGCTCCCAACCTCAATTGGATTATCACTAATGGTACAACGACAGACAGGCATTTAAAACCTCAGAGGAAACGCGTGGTCAGCTCCACACAGGAAAACAAGCTAACCAGCTGGAATTTAATAAGAGCCAGTAAAGAGGAAAGATCAAAGAACATTATTCTGAAATGAATGTGAGCTAATGCATCTCTCTTCTCTCACCTTAACAAAGTTGTCGGGGAAAAGGCCCCGTTTCCCGTTGAGGTCTCCCTCCATCCAGCCATCCTCCTCTATGTAACGCACGTTCTTGATGATGTCGCCCAGTCGCAGCGTCAGCTCATCATCGTGGAGCGCGTCATAGTCATACTCCACCACAACCTCTGCTCCAGACGGGGGGGGCCAAGACGAGAAGGGAGGGGGGTAGAAAAAGAAAGAAAGAATGAGGAAATGAGGGGAAAACAGATAAACATAAGGATTAGTTTAGAAAGTTCAAGTATCTTAACTCTGAATTACTTTATAAAAACAATTTTAGTACTTGCATAACCTGTCAAACCACATTTGGAAGACAATTATCAACTCAAACGCAATTAATGAAACTGTTGTGGGGTAGTACTGCCACCCCATGCTGTGTGATCGAAAGTCAAAATTATAAAAAGCCAAAACTATCGAAACTATTCATCCATCTATCCAGGCCCTGGCCACAGTCGGGTATCAATCTAAGCAGAGATGCAGACCTCCCTCACTCCTTCCACCTGCTCCAGCTCTTCTGGGGGGACACAGGCGTTCCCTAGCCAGCTGAGACATACAATCTCTCCAGCATGTCCTGCATCTGCCCCAGGGCCTCCTCCCAGTGAAACCTTGCAGGGGTCCAGGAGGCACCCAGGTCAAATGCCCGCACCACCTCAACTAGCTACTTTTGATGTGAAAGCGTAGAGGATCTACTCTGAGCTCCTCACTTTGTTTGGAAGGTCAAACACCTTTCAGAGGAGGCTCATTTCTGCTGCTTTTATCACAATCACTTTCTTTCAGTCACTACCCAGAGGCTCATGACCATAAGTGAGGGCAAGAGCGTAGATTGATGGGTAAATTGAAAGCCTTGCATACATGCTTTCCCTTCACAACAACTGATTCAGCATCTGTAGTGCCAACAATCTGTCAGTCAACCCCCAGCTCCACTCTCCTCTTCCTCCTGAACAAAACGCAGAGACACTTAAACTCCTGCATTTCAGGCAGTATCTCCTCCCTGACCCAGAGTGGGCACTTCACCCTTTTCTGACTGAGAGCCATGGCCGCACAGTTTGAGGTGCCAATTCTCATTCTCATTGCGTCATACTTGGCTACAAACTGTCCCAGTGTGAGCTGGAAGTCGTAATCTGCAAAAGTTAGAGACGAGATACTGAGACCACCAAATCTGATACCCTTTGCTCCTTGGTTGCACCTAGAAATTCTGACTATAAAAGTTGTGAACAGAATCGGTGAAAAAGAGCAGCCCTGGTGGATTTCAGCTCCAGCCAGGAAAGAGTCTGACTTATTGTGGACCGAGTTCTCACTACGGCTATACAAGCTCCCAGTACTCCTGAAACACCTCCCTCAGGACACCCTGGAGATACATGATTGAACACATTCTTAAAGTCCACAAAACATGTAGACTGGTTAGACTCACATGCACCCTTCCTTTCATTTCAAAAATTCTTGAAAGAGTTGTTGCTGAACAACTGTGTGATCACTTGCAAAGGAATGGTTTATTTGAAGAGTTCCAGTCGGGATTTAGAGTTCATCATAGCACAGAAACCGCACTAGTGAAGGTTACTAATGATCTTCTTATAGCTTCTGACAGTGGACTTGTCTCTGTG
>VUQH01022602.1:18362-43859 GCA_015106775.1 Etroplus canarensis | reverse complement strand
GTCACCTCAAGGTGCTTCACACTGTAAGGTAAAGACCCTACAGTATTAGAGCGAAAACCCCAACTATCAGACCATCCTGTCACGGGTGAGTGTCATGGTGTGGTGTGGACCCAATATGCAGTACTGCTGGAGACAGGACGACTGACTCAAAACAGGCTTTATTGCCAACACAGAGTTATACAGTCCAAAGGGGGCCCCTGGAGGTGTGGAAACCTCCAGGCAGCGATCCAAATCACAACCCAGGTGGAAACCGGGTAGAGAACTCAAGGGAAGACGAAGACACATCCAGGGAACAATCAGTGACGAAACCGTATGACAGGACAAGGGAGAGACGAGGAGACAGAACTTAAATAGACAGTGAACAACCAATGAGAGGGTGACAGGTGGAAAGGAGACAGCTGGACACAATCAGGAAGGGAAGTGCAGTGGAGATGAGACAGGTTACCAAAATAAGACAAAGACCTGACGCAGACAGAGACGGAGGAAAGGCAGGGAACCACGGAAGGAGAGAGAGGAGATGAGCTCCAAAAGAGGAGGCGAGAAGGGGGTTCCATGACATGGGGGACATCACAGTGGCTTTTAAACTATCTGTGGTTTTCACTCACCATTTGGTTAACCATACAACATTGCAAAAGGGTGGCTTTGGCTCGGGAGGAAGAGCAGGTTGTCTTCTAACCACAAGGTTGGTGGTTTGATCCTTGACTGCTCCAAACTACATGCTGAAGTGTCGACTGAAGGGCCAACCCCAAATTGCTCCTGATGCATCCATTGGAGTGTCAGTGTGTGCGTGAAAGCTAAATGTGCTTAAAGGCATAGAATAAAGCACTGTATGAATGGGTGAATTAGGCTTGTAGTAAAAGGTGCTCTGAGTGCTCAGTTGGAGTGGAACAGCACTATGCAAGTACCAGTCCATTTACTATTTAATGGTATCCAGTGCTGGGTCCTGACCAAGTTGGGAGTTACACAACAGGGAAAAGCATATTAAGCCTCCTTTAAAGTAAAAATGCTACTATAGTTCTTCCTGCTGATGGGAAGAAACAGGCCTGCCCTCTCCTTATGCTATTAAGAAAACAAGAAAAGAGTGCTCTAATTTGGAAAAGCTGTTTTTGTCTCCTACTTGCCCGAGGGTGGAAGCAAAAGATGGAGCAGGAGAGAGGACTGAGGTGAAAACCAGAGCAATGCTGTGGGAGAAAAAGTGGACTTGATAAATGAGGAAAATAGAGAGCAAACTGAGAGGAAGAGGAAAGTCCAGGGGAACAGGGAGGGCACTCAGACTGCATAATTGGCGTATGCACATACAGAAACCATTTTCCCCACAGCTCTGGAGCAGGGCTTTACTGACTGCTACATTAGCCTCATTAGATATGCAAAGTGGGCCAATTAGCAGCCCAGTGTGCAGGAAGTGACACGTTCCACCTGAAGAAGCCCAGAAACAACGTCAGTGTCCACAGCCAGCAATAAATCAAGCCTCTGTGAGTCATTGTGGGTGCAGTTTTGGACACGCTTGAATTATGGGCTCATTAGTTATAGCTCCAAACAAAAAAAAAAAACTCACTTGAATCTGTGCAGACCATGTGGAACAGAATATCAGTCTTTGCATCCATGGCAGTGTTTTCTCACCAATATATTGCTGTGAAATTGACTGAAAACACAAACTGCAGTGAGGTGTGTGCTGCTTTTGATTCGATCTATTTTGAGGTGGCAGACTGTTGCCTGCGCGTGGAATCCCTCCCGGCACACTGGCACCATCAAATTCAACAGCAGGAGGATACAATGCAATCTGTGTTGCAGAGAATACAGCAGTGCTTTTTACTCCACAGGTATTTCATGAGCACATTGTCAAGGATCAAAGCTTCAAAAAGTAATTCCAGTGAGGGGAAACACAACTGCCCACGACGTTACACCAGTATACCAGCTTTTTTTGATATCAGGAAGCCAATGAGTAGAAATCAGCTCACTATGTGTCAGTAAAATGTACACTGAAGGGTGCCTCAGATCTTTGTACTAAAATGTCTAATAGGAGCCTCTAAACAGCTCTGATTGTAACCCATCTCAGGGTGGATGACAGTGATCTGTACACACTTCCCTGCAGTTTTTCACTGATGGATGGAGGAGAGGCATGCTGCGTGTACATTAACTTGAGCCGTGATCTTTTGCTACACCTAAGCAATTAGATTTGTTGTTTAAACCTAAACAAACCATCAACTGTATATAAAAGATAATGGTACAGTGGATATAGAACGTCTACAAACTCCTGTTAAAATGTCAGGTTTTACTGACCACTAAATTCTGATGGTAGTAGCAGAATGAATGCAGAAGTCTACAGAAACATATTTTCTGCCACTTTACAGAGAAATGCATCTAAAGTAATTAGGAGGAACTGTATTATGCAGTATGACAATGATCCAAAACACACTGCCACTTCAACAAAGGACTTCATCAGGGGGAAAACTCTTAGATCTTAGATCTGAACCCAACTGAGCATGCATTCACCTCCCGAAGAGAAGCCTGAAGGGAGAAACTGCAAAATAGATAACAACTAAAAGGTGCTGTAGTAAAAACCTGGAAAGGTATAACCAGTGAAGAATCAACAACTCTGGTGGCGTCCACGGGTCTTAACCCATAAGAACCTGGACCCATTTTTTTGCTTAGGGGCTTCATAAGTTAAGGTCAAGCATTAAGCTTTATAAGAAAGACTGTAGAACATTTAAAGTGTTTGTGACTTGTGTGTCCCCATGGGTTCTTATGGGATAGGCTTGATGTCTAGGTGTGATGCAAAGGGGTATGCAACCAAACATTAAAAATCTTTGACTTTAGTTTATAGTTAAAGTTGGAAAAATACTGTTTATTTGAAAATAACTGTGCGGTTTGTTCCAAAATGTGTTATGGTCTATGTTTTTTTTTTAGCATATCTACACATAAATACCTGGGAATAAAAGCTGAAACTCTGATCTTTTCATAATCCTCTTCTAATCTCACACGCGAATATCTTCAGTACACGGCAAAAACAAATCAATCTACCTTGCTGTTCCAATACTTTTTGGAGGAGAGTGCACATAATATCACCAAGAAAACAAGTCCATCAATGAAAAGGAATGAAAGCATTCCTCAGACAGGTGTGTGTTCTTGGCAACCACAGTTTCTCACCAAAGTATTAAGAGACCTGGTTATGGGGCCACCAGTCTTGTGGTCAATGATGATATTACAATGAAAAAGGGGTTTTGGGGGCGGTCCAAAATGTTACAATTTTAACGAAAGTGCATGTATGTCGTTAATCCATTGTTTCTGTTACAATTTATGCACAACAGAACAGCAACAAATAAATAAAAGGGATAAAGAATAAAGAACCATCGACTGTTATGAGTTTATACCGTTTTACTCCTCAGCTGATAACCATCCACTTATGCCCATGAATAAAGGTAGGCTAGCTGAATCACCGGTGGCTGTAATGCATGTGTTTCATGCTGAAGGTGGAAAATTATCTCCTCCGTTTGTCTCCGTCTGTTCTTCTGTTTCAGCATAACAAAGTGCTGATAGTCTGCGTTGTTGTTCACTTCCTTGCAAGCTGTCTGATCGCCATGTGTTTCCAGCACAAGTCTTCACAGAATGCGACTTGGGCTCAATGCAAATTGGACATTCTTAAACTCATAAGTCCTCCAAATACATAATCATACTGCTCCGCCTGTCTGAAAACATAGACTGGTCTGGTCTTCGTGTTGATCTCTCTTCTCGTATTCATCTTCGGATCTTACATGTTTTCAGTGTACAGCAAAAACTAATTGACCTTGCTGTTCCAATACTTTTGCACAGGACCTTACCTGTATCGCCACAATCAAAGAATTTAACTGTAGCCCGTGGAGCTCTGTTGCTTGTGAGTCCTAATAAGCAGAGTTCTACATGTTTAAAGCATTTCCAAAACCTATTTAAAAAGCTCTACATTGTGTACGTATCATCAGCAGGAGTGTGCTTCACTTCACTGCCATCTTTTTTTTTTTTTCCTTTTAGTGTCCTACGCTTCCCACTGTCAGCAGATTTTCTCATTCTCCCTCTTCTCTTTTTCAGGTGCTGGTCTGGCACACTCGCACAGAGAAACCGCTGCTCGCAAATGAGCCCAAACATCGAAAGGACACCGTGGTCATCGAAGTGTGATTGCGGCTGGCCGTCGTCTCTCGGCTGACACTAACAATGGCACTCTGCTTTCTCTCCCTTCCGGGTTAATGCAATCTGTTGGTGATGGACACTGACTCTGAGGAGCTGCATGATTCAAGACTCCAAGGCTGTCTGTCAAACGTCGCTTTGTGAGAAGTGGACAGCACCAAATATGTTTTACAAACTGGAATGACCCGGACTGTTCGTTGTCCTCCATGTAAAAACTCCAGGATAAATGTAACATATCACATTGCTGAACTGAGAAGTGCCATGTGAGACACATCGACTCATTAATATGTTGTTTTTGATTATTAACACTTTACCATCCAAATTAAAACTGTGACATTGTGATGGAATTGCTATAGAAAGAAGTCTTGTGAACCAGATCATTGGCAGTGGTCTGTATTTAATGACAGAAGTGTTGTAATGCTAACGTTTCTGATAAGAGGAATTTTAAACTTTTTTTGTTGGGATGCACTGATACCTCGACCAGTTTTGGTTATTGGTCTGATCCTGTGTTCATGTAGGTACTTGTGAAGCTATCACTTAAAGATTTGAGGTGATCTGTTTTCAGAACTTGTGTATTTATGCATTTTATAGTGGGAAAAACCACTCTAGGATAAAAATCGTGCTTTTGTTCACCTACAAAAGGATATTTATTTCTGTTAGAGATGTCACTGATACCAGAAATTTTACTGGTACCACTACCTTTAAAATTACTCTCAAATTCCCAATACAAAATTTGATACAAAGAAATAAACAACTTTATTGATCTCCAGCTGGGGAAATTCAAATTGCCTACACTCCTACAGATTGAATGCACACACACAAACAAACAATTACATGCAGCATGCAGTGAGGGAGGTTGGCAAGCAAGGCTGCCATTTCAGACACCAGGGAGCAATGGGGGGGTTTGGTGCCTTGCGCAAGAGCACCTTAGCAATGCTCAGGGGGTGATGTCTTTCTGGCCTCTGGCCCACCTCCACATATGGGTCCAGGGCAGGGTTTTGAAGCCGACATGTCTTGGATGGCCACCGGGTCCAGGTCCAGGCGGGTCTTGAACCCGGCGGCCCTCAGCAATTCTCTGGCTTCCAAATGAGTCCTCCGATGCACTGAGCCATTGACCACAATACCACAGTTAAAAAGAAAAAAATATGATCCCATGTACCTAAACATAAACTCCTTTATTAAAAACATTTTGAACAGTACAAAAATGGCTTTCGGGAGGTAGAGCAGGTTGTCTTCCAACTTGAAGGTCGGTGGTTCAATCCCTGGTTGCTCCAGTCAACACGTCAAAGCATCCTTGGGCAAGACGCTGAACCCCAAATTGCTCCCAGTGTATTCAGCATGAGTATGCATGTGATAGCTTAAATGCACTTAAAGGCATAGAATAAAGTGCTGTCTGAATGGGTGAATGAGGCTTGGAGTGCTCAGTTATGAAAGTACCAGTCCATTTGTTTACAAGATTTTTTCCTAAATGGGCAACATTAACATAATGTTTTCTCTACAAAACTAAGTTCCTGTAATGAGAAACAGGAGACCAGTAATGTGTGAAATGATTTTGGTGAGAACACGCTGCCTAAATTACATGTTTTTTTGCAGCATCTGTTTTCCCATTGTTGTACTTTGTAGATGAGTCACGACAGTGTTTCAAATTTTCCACCTCTGATCATTTGGATGAAAATGGTTTTAACTCATTGTCTACACTCGAAAGATGCCTCTTGATACAAGTGTAAATGGTAAATGGTATGGTGCTTGAATAGCGCTTTTCTATTCTAGCTGAGCACTCAAAGCACTTTTTACTACAAGCGTTATTCACACAAACGTTCATACAGCGATTTATTCTATGCCTTTAAGTGCAATCTGGCAACGCGGGTAACATCAGACAAACTCATAAATGTACTCGTTTGTCTATTCCAGTTATTCAAAATGAAATTAGAGAGTCACACAACTACTGAGAGTTTCCTGGGAGAAAGACGGGCAGTCATCGGGAACTAGTCTTAAGATATGGGAGAAACCGGTGAAAAGCGGGAACGTTGGCAGATATGCTCAACACCCACAAACTGTAAACACGACTGAAACTCTGACCATCCACTGTCAGTTGTGGATGTTGTAGGATTTTGACGTCATTACACTGTAATGCAGCCCAAATATGACACCACATCAAAGTAACAATACCAGTGTAGTCAGGCTGTTTAAAAAGAACTTGTGCAGAGTGTTTTAGGACATTTAGGCCTCAGCTTCATCGCGTCACCTCTATTTGGACAAACATTATTCTGTTAAACTGTGCAGCAGATTACAGTGGACTTCACCCTGCAGAGGATCACGCTACATGAGTGCTGAAGCTTGCACAGTAGTTTGATGATATACTTTAGACCTGGAACATCCTGAAAAGTTCTTATTTCGAGACTCGTTTGTTTGGTAGAACGCTAATGTATTCATGTGTACCTGTTCTTGATATTGTACCTAAATGTAAATACTTGTCAGGTTAAAAAGTGGTATCACTGCATCCCTACATTTTGGAAAACAATTTGATTGTTTGGTTTTTATTCATGAATGTGATAAGAAGATTGATGCCAATTTCATATCTGTGCTAGAAGTATGAAACTGGCATCAGATGGTGTTTAGCACAAAGCTAGCTTAGTGTAAAGACTGGACTGTGAGGCAAAATAATATTAAAGGAAAAAAAAAACAATGACTCTAAACACTTCCAAAGCTCTTGTGTTAAATTATTTTATCACATCTAAAGAGAGAAAAATAGCTAGTTCAGTTCTTCAGGGTGTCTGGCGTAATATCCTGCTAGTGTTCTAGCCAGCTCATTATCGTTGCTCTAAAATGCTACAGATCCCATTACAATTTGTTAATGTTTCAAAGCTGCTGGATGTAATGTAATAGTTAGCTATAGATGTGTTTATAGATGTACTTTAGAACCTTAAAAAGATTCAAACTAATGGTTTTTCTCTTCTACCAGTCATTATGCTAAGCTAGGCTAACCATAACATACGCTACAAGGATACAAGTACTGAGCTACACATTACACCTACAAGTGATTTTATGAAATCCTATTCTAAATCCATAGGCATTCACATAGAGATGGTCCCCCCCTTTGCAGCTGTAACAGCGTCCACTCTTCGAGGAAAGATTTCTATAAGATTTTTAAGTGAGGCTGTGGGAATTTTCTGTTGATTCATCTAGAAGAGCATTTATGAGGTCAGACACTGATGTTAGAGGAAAGAATCTGACTTGCAATAGCTGCTCTAGTTCACCTCAAAGATGCCAGATGGGGCTGAGTTCAGGGCTATGTGTGGGCCAGTCAAGTCACCAAACTCATCGAACCATTGTTTTTATAGACCTTGCTTTGTGCACTGGGGCAAAGTCATGCTGAATCAGAAAAGGGCCTTCCCCAAATTATTCCTGCAAAGTTGGAAGCATGTAATTGTCCAAAATATCTTGGTAACTTGAAGCATTAAGATTTTCCTTCACACCCCAGAGAAAACCCCATAGCATTATCCTTTCTCCACCAAACTTTACAAATGGCACAGTGTAGGCAGGTAATATTCAACTGGAATTCACCAAACTCAGACTCGTCCATCAGACTGCCAGAAGCGTAGGCCAGTGGTGGTTTGCTTTACATCACTCCATCCAATGCTTAGTGTTGTGTTTGGTTATACAAGGTTTGCATGCAGCTGCTCTGCCATGCTCTGAAGCTCCCAGTGCAGAGTTTTATGCTTACATTAATGCAACAAGAGGTTTGGAACTCGGCAACTTTTACGCAATTTTCTCCTCAGCGCTCAGCAACCCCACTCAGTAATGTGGTCTACCACTTAGTGACGGAGCTGCTGTGTTTTGTTTTTTTTTAATGCTTCCAATTTACAATAACACAAATTACAGTGTACTGTAGAATACTGAGGATGGAAGAGATTTCACAAACTGACTTGATGCAACTGTGACATCCTACAGCACCACACTTGAATTCAGTGAGCTCTTAAAAATGACCCATTCTTTCACAAATGTTTGTGGAGGCAGACGTGACAGTGGAACTGAATGAAAAGCCAGAATTCAATGAGTAAAAGGTGCGACCCAGTATTTTTGACTTTGTAGTGTAGCTCCAACTCAGTGCTTAACTCTAAGAACAGTTTCTATCCACACTCTCAGAGAGTGGAGGAAGTGTATTTCCCAGAGTCCTGATCTAATACCATTCTTTCCATAACTCCCCCAAAGCTTTGACTGTGCATGTGAAAATGTTGGAAGCCTTTTCATCCTTTTGTCATCAAAGTTTCAGTTTGCTGTGGAAACACGTCATCTTCACTTCAGCCCTTACCTGTCAGATGCTAATAGGAGCAGCCAGCTCTGGTCTTCTTTGAGACGTTCGTGTGATTTCATTTAAACAAAGTGCTGTAATGGTTGATGATGCCAAAATGCTTTTTAATTCTAGTGAAATGATCATATAAATCTTATGAAGCGACGTGATGCGTCTTTCTCATCCTCTGTGTATGAAATGGCCCGCATCAAGAAACAAGTAACAGCACTCCTGACAAGCAGCCATCAATAATGTAGCATCTGTGGGCCGACAACAAAGAAAACTCATCTGCCAGCAGAGAGGGGGAAAAAAGTGGAGAGTAGATAGTGTATAAGCAGCACAACACAAAGGCCACCACTTTCACAGTTCCAGTGCGTAAAGAACTCCTTTCTTGACAGCAGTATTATCCTGAACACTGGAGTTTAGAGAGGACTGAATATGTGAAGGTGTCTGATGTATGCACAAGGAATGAAAACAAAATTTTATCCAGGATTCAACAGCTTTTATTCCAAATGACCCACTTGTAAAACAGGGAACAGAAAAAGGAGCAAATGAAAAGATTCTAAAAGATAAAACCATATGCTCATTGGACACAGATGAACACAGAGAACTTCCTGTATATTTACGGTTTTAATGCACAAAAACACTTTTTTTTTCTGTACTAGGCACCAGAAATGTAAACACACTGGAAATAAACCTGGAGGACATTAAATTGCTAGAATATGTTGCTCTAAGTGTTGCTCACACAGAGTGCTACAGTTATTGCATGGCAGAGGGACCCTGTATATGGACGTGAATCTCTGCAGCGGCGCTCGGCAGTATAAACTGTGTGCATACGAGTCTGTGTTTGTGTGTCTTGCTCGTGTGTTCTTAGGGGGACTGGACGGTGATGATGGGACCCATCCAAGATTTTCATACAGGCCCTATTTCCTCTTTCACTGTCCAGTCCCGTTCCTTCTCCTGCCAGTGTAGCCCTCTAATTGGTCATCCAGGTTTATTTGCTGCAGACTAACTGTGCTTCTCTTGAACTGCGCACAACAAATCACCACAATAAAGATGACAGATGGCAGAACACATGGTTATAGCGTCATATGTGGAAGGAGAAAGATTTGGGGTGTCACACTGGTCCAGAGTTTCAAATTAAAAGGTGGATTTTCTACCCAGAAGTTGGATGTGAACTGACAGCTCTATCTGTCATTCCCCGACAACGATCTCAGAAGCAGAACCACAACCAGCCTCTGATAGGGTACCTGCTCCGCTATTTAAAGTTTAGCTGAGATATACTGCTGTGATTCCAGGATTCCAGTCCTGCTTTAATTTCCCTCAAGGCGCTCGGGGGATGGGACACATTTCAACAACAAGGAATGTCTTAACTGGGTCGGAGCACAGTCTCCAATGAACTGAGCTTGTTTGGTTTCAAAACACTTCAAAACATCACAGCAAGGCTACCAAAGGCACCCAGGGGACTCTGGGACCGCCCAGCAATTACCAAGACTTTAAGGGAGTCTTTGACATTTGGAGATTTGGGTTGTTTATAGCCAGCCAGCAGTTTGTCAAACAGGGACCAGTTTAAGCATACTGGGTAATAAGGTGTGTGTCTATATATGTATGTGTGTATAAATATCTGAAATGGTAAAATACATATCAAACAAAGCATTAGCTTTGTTAAATAACTACATGCTGATCTGTGCTAATGGCTTCTGTCTGTTGAAGAGATGTACGTTCATGTTATGCAAGATGAAAGAGTGCAGTTATTGCAGCCTGTCCCTGTCATGTAGTCGAATAATTACCAATAATAAACGCTAAGAGCAGAAGCAGATGAGTCAGTGAACTATTTTTGGGGAATATCTTTGAGCTAGCATCTACACTACATGCACAATTATTAGGCAAGTGAGTACTTTGACCATATCATCATTTTTATGCATACTTTCCATCTCCAAGACACATAAACTTAAAAGCCTACTGGATTTAAGCACAGAAGGTGATGTGCAATTGAGTAATGAGGGAGGGTGTGGAGATAAACACCCTATATCAGGTGTGCACAATTATTAGGCAGCTTCTTTTTCATAGGCGAAATGGGCCAGAAAAGAGATCTAACAGACTCTGAAAAGTCAAAAACTATAAAAGAGCTTTCAGAGGGATGCAGCACTGTCCGAAATGCCAAGATATCAGGACGTGATCACAGAACCATCAAACGTTTTGTTGCAAATGCCCAAAAGGGTCGCAAGAAACACGTTGAGAGAAAAACACACAAATCAACTGCCAAAGATTTGAGAAGAATCAAGGTTCGGAAGGTACCACTCCGACTCAGACGCCACCAAGGTGGAGGTGGGGTACTGGTATGGGCTGGAATTATTAAAGATGAGCTTGTTGGACCTTTTCAGATTGAAGATGGACTCAAACTCGACTCCCAAACCTCCTGCCAGTTTCTAGAAGGCACTCTCTTCACACAGTGGTACAGGAAAAAGTCTGCATCTTTCAAGAAGACCATGATTTTTATGCAAGACAATGCTCCATCTCATGCATCAAAGTGCTCCACTGCGTGGCTAGCCAGTAAAGACCTTAAAGATGAAAGAATGACATGGCCCCCTCCCTCACCTGACCTAAACCCTATTGAGAACTTGTGGGCCCTTCTTAAACGTGAGATGTACAGTGAAGGAAAAAAGTACACCTCTCTGAACAGTGTCTGGGAAGCTGTGGTTGCTGCTGCACAAAAAGTTGATGGTCAAGAGATCAAGAAACTGAGAGACTCCATGGATGGAAGACTTTTGAGTGTTATTGAAAAGAAGGGTGACTATATTGGTCACTGATTTTTTTTTGGTTTTTTTTTTAAATGTCAGAAATGCTTATTGTAAAGTTTGAGTTGTTTATCAAGCTCACTTTAACAGATGAAATTAAACAGGTGAGATGGGAATATTTTTGTTTTTCTTTGCATGTGGAATAATTCTGCACGCCAATAGTTGCCTAATAATTGTGCACACACAGATTTTCTTGTATAAATGCCAAAACCTCACTTTTAATTTCTTAAATATTCCGGTTTGAGGTTTATTAACATTTTGGATTGACCAAGAGTACTGTTGTTGTTAAATAACAAAACTAATCCTCAAAAATGCAACTTGCAACTATGACCATGACCTTTACCTTGGATGAAGCTGGATGAAGATCAATTGGGTGATCATTGCGTGTAAGGCTGATTACTCTGGAAAGAGTAGGAATTCTTGTGAAAACGGAAAAGTGCCTGTAAAATGACAACTATGACTTTGACCTCGACTACAACTTGGGTGAAGAGCCATTAGGTGATTATTGTGTGCAAGCTTCACTATGAGTACTCGAGGAAGAGTAGTGCTTCTTATGAACTGTGGACGGATGAATAGACGGACACCCCGCCATGGGGCTCATCAGTCCTTCGGCAGAATGAGCTAAAAAATGTCTACTGTAACTGTGAGGTGGTTTCCCAGCTCCACAACTGGAAACCACTGGTGTATATAATCAGTACACTAGCTGCTGTAGGAATAAGCTGAACCTGCAGAGATCGTATTAAGACGCCGTTTGACTTCAACATTCAAGTTTTGAGGGAAAATTGTTGAACTTTTTGATCATCAGTGCAAACACAAAAATAACACCTACCGCATTAACATGTCAGTGAGACATTATTAAGGCAGAGAGCCTTAACGTTGCTTCAGGGTCATTCAGTTTATTCATCAGGGTCAGCGGATGAATAAACCAAACAAAGCTGTCCTGAGCCAAAACATCGACCTCTCTCCTCTTAAAAAGCAGGAATTTCACTTTTTTTTCACATGAATACAGTACTGCTCTGACGATAATCTGCTACGAGGCTGTGCTCGCCCTACAGGAGGAGGGAGGGGGGAGGAAGAGGAATGGTTACAATATACACAGCAGAGAGAGGGGAGGTGACAGGGTAGCATAGACCAACCACAAGATAGCCATATCTACTATAGGTACTGAGAGACTATTCACTAACTATCCATTTTGGTAATTATATTATCGTAGCTGTTGCTCCAGCAGCTTTCTGTTCTGTCTCTTCTGCTGTTTTTGTCACTTTCTTCAGACAACAACAACAAAAGGAACTCACAAACGAAAAAGAAAGTCAAACAAAGACGCGAGACGACTTTCTTTCTTTTCTTTTTTTTACCACTTGGCCCACTGTGATGTCATCTTGGCGCTTTAAAGGAACTGCGGTGTAGGTGCATTGGGTTTGGGAGGGGTGTTCAGGGCAGGCAGACCGCCCCTGCTGTGCATTCTATAATCAGAGCTGTGAGGAGATGGGTGGGTTGGAGGTAAATATGGCTGTTCTGTTGCCATGTGAACGCCCTCCACTCCCCCACCAATACCACCACCACCACCACCACCTCCTCATCCTCTGTACCCCATCCTGGTCACTTCCACAGCTGAGTGCTGAGGGTCTGGCCTGAAGCTGGCGGAGGAGCTGTGGGCCAACCGGCCGCAGGAGCACCCGATTGGCTGAAAGCGGCTGGCGCGGACCCTCCGCCGCTCAGGGCCATGCCTGACATCTGCTGGGTCATCTGAGAAAGAAAACAGAGGAGGGAGGAGGTTACTATACTATATTAGAGCAAAAATAGATGGTTATTTCATCACGTCAGAGCCTGGAGGAGGGGGAGTAGGGCTTCTCCATCCTTCAGCTCTCTTTCCCGGCCTCTATCCAGTGCTCCTAAAGGCTCCCTGCCCTCTCTCCTCCACTTCCCCGCCCATTTCACTACTCCTCACCCTCTGTCACACCCCCGACTCCCCTCCCCTACACCCCCTCCTCCTTCCATTCGGTCTTATCTATTATGAATGTGCTTTGGTGCAGTGCTGCTCGCTTATCTGGTCATCTGAGAGCTGAGGGTGAGTGTGTGTAGGTACTGTACGTATGTGTGTGTAGTAATGCATGTGTGTCAGCTAACCGAGCACTCACTCATAAGCTCACTGTTCCATGCACGCACACACACGCGCGCACACACACACACTCACACACACACACCCCTCATCCATGCAGTTGTACTGTATGTGTTTGTGAGGACCAGTGTGACTTTGATACACTGTGGGGTGAGGACGGGTCATCAGTTTTTGGACAGAGCTTCAAAAGGAACCTTAAGAGTTCAGACTTTCAGTGTCAGTCTTATGTTTAGCTTGTGTTAAGGGTGGGGGGGAAAGGAATGAATGCATTAGGTTAACGAATGTCCTCACAAAGATAGCCATAAAAACATGTGTGTCTCAGAGGTGATTTATGTTCTCTCATTAACCCCTCCTGTTGAAAGATGCTGACAAGCTTTTTGAGTGCTGAGAGCAACCCCACACACCAGGGTTCCTAGAGCTTAAGGCAACTTAAGATTTAACACTTAAATACCTTTTTATTGCCACTGAAAGTGAAATGTAGGTCCTAATTAACAATAAATAGGAAAAATACATTAATTTCTTTGGGTCAGAGGACAGACTGTATGTAAGAGGTGACAACCTGAGGTCCAGCCTAATTTCATGAAATAGATATAAAAAGTCATCTATTTGTTTATGTTCATGGACAAGAACGGTCATGTTTTTCACATCAGTCAGTATGAATTTGTAAGCAATGTATTAAATACTCTCAACGACCATTTTAATAGGTATATTTGTTCAACTGCTTGCTAATGCAAATACCTAATCAATGCATGTAGGCATGTAGACATGGTCGAGATGACCTGCTGAAGTTTAAACTGAGCATCAAAATGGGGAAGAAATTATTTAAGTTACTTTGAATGTGGCATGGTTGATCTACTAGTATTTTCCCGGACAACCCTCTCTGGGATTTACAGAGAATGGTCAGGAAAAAAAAGAAAATATCCAGTAAGCGGCAGGTCTCTGCGTGAAAATGCTTCGTTGATGCCAGAGCTTGGAGGAGAATAGCCAGACTGCTTTGAGCTGAGAGGAAGGCAACAGTAACTAAAATAACCTGAAAGCATCTGAAAGCACAAGTCGACCTTGAAACAGATGGGCTACGGCCACAGAAGACCACCAGGCTATAATTTACACAGACTCACTAAAATAGAAGACCTGAAAAATGTTGCGTGGTCGGATGAGTCTCAATTTTTGCTGCAACATTCGGATGGTAGGGTCAGAATTGGGCATAAACAACATGAAATCATGGATCCATGTATAAACAGCTCAGGCTGGTGGTGTGTAATGGTGTGGGGGATATTTTCTTGGAACATTGTGGGCCCTTTAGTAGCAACTAAGCATCGTTTAAACACCACAGCGTTTTTGAGTATTGTTGCTGACCATGTCCATCCCTTTACGACCATATAAACCTTTCTTTTAACGGCTCCTTCCAGCAGGATAAAACACTACATCACAAATACAGTGGAGTGGTCCAGTTCAGTTAATTAAATTAGTAGAGGTGAAGCTTTACAGGAAGTTAGTGGCTAGAGCTATCTGCGTCTGCATGTTGGCACAAAATCAACATGGGTATAATTTTTTAAATGTATTTTATTTTTACATTAATTTTTGGCTTTTTAGGCTTTTATCTGGACCTCAGTCTTCAGTACATAGGACAAGATGAGCTGCAGGGAATCCTTACACCCTAAAGATTGTAACCTTAACAAACATCTGACAAGAGACATAAAGAAATTCACCCCTGTACAGTTGTTTTTAAAGGAGGAAGCTATCAATAGCTATCTTGGCCAAAACCAGGCTGTAAACATGTTAATTTCGTGACTGAAGCCGGCTATTTTAACACAGGAGTCAATGGGAATTCATAAACCAGCCACAGGGGCCCACAAACCAGTGTACTCCTAGTGCCGGTCCCAAGCCCGAGTAAATGGTGAGGGCTGCGTCAGGAAGGGCATCCGGCGTAAAAACTTTGCCAAATCAAATATGCGGATTCATAACACAACTTCCGTAGGAGTCAGATGATCTGCTGTGGCGACTCCTAACGGGAGCAGCTGAAAGAAGATGAAATCGTCAATGGGGATTCATTCACTTTTGGAGTCCCTCTCAGGTGGTCACTAGAGGAACTGCAAATTTTGCCACTTGTACGTCTATTTTTCAGCCTCTCGGTTCTGACAGCTACACCATGTCGCCCTCGTTTTTTGTATTATTGGAGTAAATATAATTTTAATTAAATGATAAGGACAATTAACTGGTAATTATTAACATTCCCTCATTCTTATTAATAGATAAGCTGTCAGTAACAGTGTCATGGGAGAGAGAATAGTTTCACATCAATTGAAATACTGAAAAACATCTTTATAAATCAGAGCAGAGTGATGAGAGGTGTCCTGTGGGGGACGTGGCAGTCTTAGAGATATTAAGAGAGAAAATAGGTGATGTTGCGCTGTCAAGGATGGTTGCTGTGCCAATGGAAAAAGCCATTATAAATCCCAACAGTATGCTGCTCAGTAAACTGGTGAGTCATGAGGATGGGGTGAAGAGAATACTAACTGTGAATTCGACTGATCTCAGGTTTAAAATATATTTTTGCAACTTCTGCATCATATTTAAAACTCATTCAGATTAAGGCATTAAGATCTGAGGTTGAATGAGGTTGACTTGAATTGTTTTGTGACCCCTGTGTCAGGCTTGGATAATGAATTCAGACGAAAGGCGACGAAAGCTAGAATTTACAAGTAAATCCTTTCTACATGGCACAAAAGAATGCGTCTGTGGACAGAGTTGTTTCCTCCATGAAGCCCACAGTATTACCTGACTGCCTGCTGTGAACGCCAGATAGGAATACATATTAGGGACTTCACTGACATAATGTTTTTTTATGAGTCTATTTTAGACTGAGTGAAGTATAAAGTTGTGTAACTGAGATTGTAACCACATACGGAATGTAAAAGATGGACATAGCTTCAGGCTCTGAAACGTGAAGCCAGTGTGGAGTGACTTAATCCTGAATTTTTTCTAATGGCCAACAGGGGTGGGTGCAAAAAGAAGTCTGGCTGAATAGATGTCTATGGGGAAATGATCTTTCTGCTCCGTTGATCTGTGGCGTCAAAAAAACACTGATGAGGTAATGGTTTCAAACACTATTTTTGATTCTTACTGAATACAAGCCTGTTTTCATTTTCTAAATCATGGATCTATTAGAGTAAAAAAATAAAGCGAAAGCAGGGCATCTTTAGGGTGGGCCCAATTTATGATTGAAAAGTGGCTGCCATATGAGCGTGCAGTGTCTCTTAGGCTACGTTTACACTGTAGGAAAAAGTGTCCCAGATCTGATTTTTTTTATGACAGCCTGAACAGCACAAATCTGATTTTTTCAAGGTGGATTTAGGCCATTTTCATATGTGGTCCTAAATCGGATATGTATCCGGTGTTTTTCAAAGTTAGACAGGCGTCATAATTCTGTGCCGGAGGAGGCGAGACGCAGCAAGATCAAATGTGAACAATGGACGACACCGGCATGGCAGACAGCGTTGATGGAGCTAGTCAGTGGAAAGAAAGTGAGGTTTTACACACACGCTGACATGTGCAGCATCCATAGTTACTTCTGTAAACACTGCGTGTGTGCCGCGTGTGACGTCATGTCTTCTTCTGCGCATGTGTGTTAATTCAGTGCTGTAGACTGATCATGCTGGAGTTTGATGGCTGTCACATTTAAATTATGATGTGCACGACCTTGCAAAGAAAAAAAAAATCAGATTTCAGCAAAAAAAAACAAAAACATCAGAAATGAACATTAAGACCTGCAGTGTGAATGTAGCCTTAGTTTCCCGGTCTGATCCACCCCTTCAGTCATGTGAAAAAGAAAGTTTTCACAGGACTCTATGCAGTACTGTGAAAGCCTAAGTACATCTCATGATTTAACAGCCTGTAGAACCACCTCTAGTAACCATAACTTGAAGTACTTATATGTGTGACTTTATCAATTTCTCACATTATTGCTGAGGAATTTTGGCCCACTATTCTTTATTTGGTTACTTCAGTTCATTGCGGTTTGTAGACATTTGATTATGTTCAGCTCTCTCCACCACAACATTTTAATCAGGCTGAGGTCTGGACTTTGGGCCTTTGCAACACCTTGATTATTTTCTTTTTCAGCCATTCTGTTGTAGATCTGCTGCTGTGCTTGGGATCATTGTCCAGTGT
This sequence comes from Etroplus canarensis, assembly GCA_015106775.1. Lineage (NCBI taxonomy): Eukaryota > Metazoa > Chordata > Actinopteri > Cichliformes > Cichlidae > Etroplus > Etroplus canarensis. Next base: position 26,323 of record VUQH01022602.1, on the reverse strand, counting down.
CATGGGCCAAGCCTTACTGTAGCTGTTGGACGGATGGTCCCATGCTTGACTTTAGAATATGCTGGCATACAGAGGAGTTCATGGTCGACTCCATGACTGCAAGTTGCCCTGGTCATTTGGCTGTAAAACAAGCCCAAATCATACACCATGCTTGACAGCTATGGGATGTTTGGGCTAATATGCTGTCCAAACTGCCAAATGCTCTTATGGAGGTGGCTATACTAAGTGATGATCAGTAAATCAAGTGCATTTGATGAGCACCACCTAGTTGCTTCTTACTCTCTTAATTCCTATGGAAGCAGTACTTAGTTTTTCACATGGCTACATTGGGGGTGGGGGGTGACTTGTGTTTCCAAGTGGATCTGCATGGCCTTTTATCACCCATGGTGATAAAAAAAAAAAACGTTCTCCAGAGTACTCCTGCTGAATTATTTGGTTAGATCTGTGGATGGACATTATGATAATCACATCCATCTTTTACATACAGTTTTTGGTGGTGGCAAAACATAATACGTTGTGGGAGTACAGCTCAGGACTTACTCAAACTCGGTGTTCATCTGTCTGCTTTGGCTAATTTTCAGTCAGTTTACTTAAAGCTAATGAAATAAATGTGATTTATTTTTAGCTACTGTAGGGATCTGATTCACCAACAATTACCTACACATCCTGTTAGCTTTAAAATAACGTATCTGATGTTATTAGCAGTGTCACAGTTACACTTTGGTTGATAACTAAAGGCTTGTTTAATTAAATCCCTGATTTGCAGTGAAACTTTCTTTTAAGCCCTCCGAGGCAAATTTGAGGTTAAATATTAGCGAGCTGGATTTGATTAACTTGGATCAAATGAAACATATAAACTGGAACACCTCTTTTGCACCTACTATAAATGTGGAATCTGAATAAGAACAACAATGCACGTTCAAAATCTCTTCAATAAGCTGAACGGTCACCTGACATTTGTCTTTAACTGCCACATGCAGATGAGCTCCACCTCAGCCAGTGTTTCTTGATGAGTCTGCCTGCTCCGATTACCTCATTTGCATATTGTGATCAAACCACAATGTGAGTAGAATCACAATAATGTGTATTTGATGTGCAAATGAAGACACCTGTGATCACATGTTATCACAATTATAATTAAGACAGTTACAGGCAAACGTTTCATTAGGCTCTCTTGCAGGGTTTCAGAATTAACATAATTTTACCTGTCATTTAAATGCCTTCATGACATGTTTAATAGCATTTTATTTACAATGATACCTAATATACAGAAAAGAGTACGCAATTATGATGGCACAGGAAGGGGAGTTGAGCACAGACATAGCTCTCTGCAGTCACAGCAGAGGCACTAAAACGCTGTGGTCGTTGTTTCTTAACATGCAAATATGAACCGAATGGACTTAATGGACTCCTGCCTGCTTGAGTGTAATCAAACGCATCAAGGGAGATTACCGCTGAGGTCATTTTTTTTCTGTTTTATGTCTTTCCCCAGACAGACAACTTTTCATGTCCACTTTAATTTTACTTTGAAAGCTGAACCCTGGCTGTGCTGCCACATTGAGGACTGAGAAAGGGTTTTAAGATCTGGGAGTATTTCTCCCAGGGAAGTGATCAGAAGTCACCAAAACTCTAAGAATGTTGGACTTTCCATTCCTGCGGCACCAGGGAGCAGCTGCACGTCTGACTATGCACCAAAACACTGCAAGCTCAATGAAGGAATCTATAATGTATGTTTAATATTATATCATGAATTTTGTAAATTATTTCATGTTATCCTTGACCTCTGGATTCTAGGCTATAATTGGTCGTTTTTGACTACTTTTGATTTTGATCAGTGAGAGGGTTAACCAGAGGGTTTAGATTACTCTCAGTTTTATAATCTGTCAAAATGACAAACAACCTTCTGAGTTTTTAGAAACTGTTAAAAATTCCTTTAATAACTGAAAATATTTGGTTAATGCGACCTCTGCTGTAAATAAAGTGTCATGAAAGACAGAACAGCTTTATCTGTCAGAGGTGGTCTGACTCCAACACAACTACTTCACTCTGGAAACACTCTCTGCAACAGTGTGTGTGGTTTAGAGATATACCTTTGACTGCTCTCTTTTATTTTCCCCCAAGGGGCCGCCACAGCCGATTCATCCCTTCTGACGTGACCCTCAATGGTCAGTGGTGTATGTGTCCTCACCTGGAATCAAATCAGGGACCTTTTGCTTGTAAGGTGAATGTATAAACCGCTTCATATGGAGGCACTGTCTGGTTAAGAGGACTAAAGCACATTATTTTTCTTCTGCGGTGAATCTATGTAGAGCCTATGACCAGAGGTGTTTCCAGGATTTTCAAAACTGGGTGGGACGAGGGGGACCAGGGGTTAGAATCCTCCTAAAGCTGCTTAATAGTGCACAAGGAGTGAAATAAAAAAATATTTAAAATACCTAAAGTAAATGTACTCATCATTTAAAGCAGCACCTTTCAAATGACACTTTTTTATCGATGTTTATATTTAATGTAGCAGCTGTTGATTGATTTTATTACGTAGTGTAATTTTTGTGCAAAATAATAATTAACTAAAGCTTCAAAATAAATGGTATGGAGCAAAACGTAAAACAAGGGGAACAACACAACATCACACCTCTGCCTACAACACAGTTTACGCAAGAGGTTGATGCCATTGTTCAGCATTTTCATAACCAAAACACTAGTTGGGTTTGGGGTTTCTTTCTTCCAGTCGAGTTAAAAAATGGCAGCAGAAAAACAAGCAGATGGAAAATCTGTAACGCAACGGACCAATTGAGGTCATTGCGAGCAGCCTCAATGTGATGTGTATGTAGCTTTCCAGGAGGGATGAATGTCAGATTATGGTAAAAGTTTCAGAATGGCTAGTGGTTATTATGTATATATGCCACAGACTTAACACAGAAGCATAAATCACAAGAGTATAGAAGTGTAAATAAACTGGTGTATTTACATGTTTTTTTACTCCAACTGAGCACTCAAAGCACTTTTTACATTCACTCATACACACACAAACATATAATGCTTTATTCTATGCCTCTGATGCATTCTAGCTTTCACACAAACATTCACACACCAGTGGATGCGTCGGGAAAAATCTGGGGTTCAGTATGTTGCCCAAGGGCACTTCAGCATGTGGACTACAGTAGGTAGCTGGGGATTAAATCACCAACCTTCCAATTGGTACATGACCCACTCTACCTCTTGAGCTACAGCTACCCCACATCAGACCTGGACTGGATTTTAAGTAGAGGACCCAAATTGGCTTCATACCATATATTGATCCAGTTATGCCAGTTCAAAACAAATATTTGATTATTCAATGACTTTCAGTCTTCCTCTCAACTGGGTCCTAAATTGCACAGAAAGGCACTTAAAGTTATTAAGAAGTCATGAATTTCTTTTCCAAGGGTATTAAATATTATATTCCTATGCTGCTGAAAACTATATTACTTTAGAAATGCTTTAATCGAGCAGGAACGTCCAGAGCTGACACATGAAACCAACACGGAATTGGCAAGGATTGCAGTTCCATTAATGGCCACTTGAGGCTGGCTCTAAAATCAAGTTATTCCACATAAAACTCCTATGTTAAAATGTCCAACTTTAACCATGTAAGTAATGTGTTTATGGCCTGGTACAAAAAATTGCTCTGGTCTTTATGAATAATCTCCTCCTTCATAAAAACTAGGGTGGGTGCCCCCCACCCACCTGCCTTTAGAGCACTTTTAAAGGAATTATCTGACAAATAAAATATAGACTTTCCAAGACATGTTTGCTTCGGTTTTGATGAGTGAAATTGCAATATTTTAGTAGTCTGTTATTTTGCAACAATTAGCAGATATCTGCATCTGTGATGTTGCACCTGTACAGTTTATGCATGTAACTTGCTAACAAAGCTTTCTATCTTATATGATAACTTAGCATTCCACCCTTTTCATCCAAATATGGTCACTTCTCACTCCCAGAAAACAACATGTTGGTGGGCAAAACTTTAAAGTCTAGGCTTTCAAATATGGAGTCCTCAAACCCATGGGTGACCGTCATGGCTGCTACGGCCATCTTTTACTTACAGACTATGGTTTTATAATGTAATTACCTCTAAACTGGCTGGAAAACCTCCACTTTTAAATTGCACAGTTATTGGATCAGGGATTATTGTTGTCTGCAGCTAGAGAGTGGAAAAAAATTCAGATTTGTCAAAGTTCATTCTGCATTCTATGTGGTATTAAAAGGACTTGCAGGACCCTGGATCACAGATTACATACCAACTAATCACATGCCTGTTCTGGTTTGAATTATGATAAAGGGATAAAAAACAACTGTGACAGAATCTAAGACAAAAAAACCTATTATATTATTACACAGTAACCTCAGATATTAAAAAAAAAAAAGATTGAACAGCTGATTAAAGCTGCACCTCTTGGGCTTTTAGAAAGGCTGAAGGGATGAGGTCATTACTGCACTGAGCTTTACACAGAGTTAGGGAGCAGAACACTGTGAGAATCCTTATATCCAAAGTAACCGGAGTAGGAAATGAGCTGAAAGTTAATTATCACCATTCTGAGTGCACCTTAATACAGAGATCTGAGTGTCCTTGTCTTACCTGCCCCATATTCCACTGTCCCTGCTGCATGCCGTACATGTTCTGTCCTTGGTTGGCTGGCATCGCGCCCTGCTGCTGCTGCTGCTGCATGCCCATGTAGCTCCCGTTTGGCAGAGCCATGCCGGGCATCATTGCCCCTCTCCCAATCATGGTGGTGGTGGATGGGACGCTTCCACCCATTGCTGAGGCGTAGGCCTGTGGAGTGAACGGCATCTGAGGCTGGCCCACGTACACACCTGCTGCAACACAAAACAGAGTGCTGTAGTAATGACATGTTAAAGCAAGCCTAAAAGTGGACAGAGATGCACTGATGTGTAAATGTGTGTTATTTTTCAAATTTAAACATCCAATTATAAGAACTTTAAATTAGTCAAACGTCTATAAAGTCCAGCTAATGTGAAAATACTATCACTCAACCTGTGGAGAAAGGATAAAATGCAGTGCTGCTTCAAAGTAAAAATGTTGACCACAGGGAAAGTAACATATTGGCCATAGAGGATATAGAATTACAGCATTGAGTCTTTTTGGGTACACACCTGTCATCAATAAAAAATGACTCTGATTAACCCCAAATAAAGTTCAGCCACCTTAGTGGGATTTTCCTGACAACTACTCAGTTGCATTCTACAGCAAAAGCCATGGTTCACAGAGAGCTGACGAAGCATCAAAGAGATCTTAGAGAAGGGGACAAAAAAAATTCCACTGCGTTATATATAATATGGAACACAGTGAAGACTGTCATCAGGAGGAAATATGGAATCAAGGGGATGGTGTTATCGGAAACTGGATGTCCCTCCAAAAGTGATGAAAAGATGAGATGAAAAGTGATCAGAGAGGCTTCCAAGATGGCCAAGAAGGCTTACAGCATCACTAAAGGAGCTGCAGGGATTTCTGGTAAGTACTTGTTGTGTAAAACATATGACAGCAATCTCCCGTAGTTCCCCTACTGTCACAAGATGGAAGCCTTTTCCTACAAAGAAAAACATCCAGGAATGGCCTTAATTTAGCAAAAAATACATCAGGTATCCCAAAAGCATGTGGGAAAATGTGTTATGATTTGAGGAAACCAAGGTTAAACTTTCTGACCGCAATTCCAAAAGGTATGATTGGTGCAAAGACAACACTGTATAGCACCAGAAAGAAGAACACCATACCCACAGCAAAGCATGGTGGTGGCAGCATCGTGCTTTGGGGTTGCTTTTCTTCAGCTGGAACTGGGGCTTTAGTCAAGGTGGAGGGACTTATGAACAGTTCCAACTACCAGTCAATTTTGGCCCAAAACCTTTAGAGGTCTAATAAAAAGTTGAAGCTAAGAGGAATTTCACCTTTCAGCACCACAATGACATTCAAATCAACAAAAGAATGGCTTCACCAGAAGAAAATGAAAGTTTTGGAATGGCCTGGCCTAAATCCAGTTGAAATTCTGTGGGGTGACCTGAAAAGGGCGGTGCACAAGAGATGCCCTCACAGTCTGACAGAATTGGAATGGGAAACATTGCCAAATCAGTATGTGCCATGCTGACAGACTCCTACCGAAACAACGCTCTAAATCAAGCAAAAGATGCTTCAACAAAGTATTAGTTTTAGGATGTGAACACTTATTTTATAGATTATTATTTTTTTCTCCTTAACAAATTTTTTTCTTTTTGAATTTTATTGTGCAGATTATAGGTCACATTAAAGGTGGAAAACATTTTAAAATCAGAATGAGAATACTTTATTAATCCCAGAGGGAAGTTATGGTCTCATTTTTTACTTCACAAAAACTATTATAACTATTTATAACTATTTTAAGAGGTTTGTGAAGAATTTGTGCATTCATTGTAGCCGTCAACAAAAATGGAACACCACGAGCATTTTTGCTTGCTTTTGTAAGAGGAATAATTTTAAACATCATTAGCAAGAAAGGACAACAAAAGTAACAGTGAGGTGAAAAGCTGCAGGTAACAAGCTGGTTCTGCGATCTGAACCACGTGTGACACCTCTGACAGGTCAACAAAGCATGCTGCACTGCTGTGGGCGGTGTGTGGCAAGAAGCTGGATGATTATGGGGAATGGCAGATTCTTCACTTTAGTTTATTAAAAAATCATGACCTGAAGAACCCTCTCAGAACCCAAAAGCCACAGGCTGCTCTTATGTTGCCCAGCTGCCTATCAGCACTGTGAAAAAAGTGACAAGCGGTATTTTTTACAGAGCAGAAACATTTCAAGGTGCAGCTGGGGGATGGGAGTGTCCGGTTTGAGGACCTTGGAATAGCTTCTCTGTTGCAGAGAATGTGGTTGTATTGGCTTTATAAAACTGTGACCTTCAGCAGACATTTGTAAGCTTGGCTGCAGAGGAAAAAGCAGCTGTAATATCAGATGCTCATAGTCTATGACCACAGCGTTATGCCAAAAAAACTTGCTCCCTCCAGGTTGCCAATGAGTTGCACCTATAGACTGCATCTTAAAAGTAACTTATACTTGCATTCTTTCTAACTTGCAAAAATAAGTTTGATTCTTTCTTTTTTATGACATTAAAACCTGTAATTTATTCAGATTTTGTTTTTGGGTTTTTTTTGCATCTTATGTAATACACGCACACAAACAGTCCAAACTGGTGAAGTGAAATTAAAACCATACCGATGTAAAATATCCTCACAGCATGATGCTGCCACCACTGTGCTTCACTGTGGGGATGGTGTTCTTAGGTTAATGAGAGATGTTGAGCTGGAGCCAGACATAACGTTATCTTTGATGGCCTAAAAGTTCAGTTTTAGTCTCATCTGACCAGAGGACCTTCTTCTATATCTTTGGGAAGTCTCCCATGTGCCTTTTGGCCTACTTTAAAGTGTTTTCCTTTATTTCTGTAAGCAAAGGCTTTTTTAGCCACTCTTCAATAAAGCCCAGCTCTGTGGAGTGTACTGCATATAGTGGTTCTATGGAAAGATGCAGCAGTCTTCACTGTGGAACTTTCCAGCTCCTTCAGGGTTACCTTTGGTCTCTTTGTTGCCTCTCTGATTAATGCCCTCCTTGCCCGGTCTGCGAGTTTTGGTGGACTGCCCTCTATAGACAGGTCTGTGGTGAAGCCATATTCTTTCCATTTGGTGACGATGGACTTAATGGTGCCTTGTGGGATTTACAAAGTTTCACATTTTTTTTTATAACCCAACCCTGATTTGTACTTTTCCACAACTTTGTCTCTGACCTGTCTTGAGAGCTCCTTGGTCTTCATGTGACTTCTGAAGGTAATTTGTAACATCAGATCTTATTTGGGGCTTCATAGCAATGGGGGGTGAATACTGTACATATGCATTTTTTTTTAAATTTTAATTTCACTTCAGGTCCATTATACCCCCCC
>VUQH01022602.1:3603-18342 GCA_015106775.1 Etroplus canarensis | reverse complement strand
AAAAAAAAAACAAACAAAAAAAAAAACAACAACTTAAAATCAATTTAAATTATAGTTTGTAATGCAAAAAAAAAAAGAAAAAAATGAAAGAGTGCCAAGGGGGGTTCCACAGTGGAAATCAATACAGGATCAATAACACATCTCTGGTTCATTAGAAGTGTAGTATTCATTGTCCTCTGTGCAAGCTGACATTTTGATCACTCCACTGTCAGCTACACTTAGAGCCTAGCCTTTCTGTTGCGGAATGGAGACGTGCATGCAGTCCCGCACACACACAGATTGTAAGCAGGATGAAAGTCTGTGATTTTTGGGCATTAGCCTGGCAAGACTCGTTCGGCTTTGAGTTCCATCAGCATTTATTTGGATTCACAGAGGACAATAAGCAAAAAGCCCTTCATCCTGATTTCCATTCCTAATCCTCTATACATCAGTGTAAACATGGAACTCTATGATCAATGTGCACATGTGCTTGCCATACAAATCTGGTGCCTGTTTTTCCCCACTGAGCAGAAAACACGTAGCACTAATACTTTCCCACACAGTCCAAACCTGCTAAGGTTGATGCATGTGCGAGCGTCCGCCTACCTGCACACACACACACACACTCTTTTCACTTCAATCTTTACACGTAATAACTGTGAGATGAGAGCGAATCTGCACACACTTCTCTATTTTTACTGCTGCTCTGGGACTCCGGTAAATGCAGTGTGGAGTAGATGTGGCTGCTTTTCCGCACGCTGACCTTTCATCTTTACTCTCTTCCATTTTCATGATGCATCTTTCCTCCGACGTGTGTGTGTGTAATAGTGTCTAGGTGTGAGTCCCTGTTTGTGTACAAACGCCTACATCTGAGTGTGCGCCCTTGTATTTATAACCTGTGTGTCTTTGCCAGCTTATGAGAGGCTGTATATGTGTAGTATTTGTTTACATGCTACACTTAGAAGATATTTCTACTGTGAGGAAGCTTGAAGTCATGAATACTGTCCTTCAACTTATTCATTAAAAACCATAATGGGATTGTGTTCTTTAATCTGCACAATACTGTCAAACTTAATAACAGGCTGTGTCAAAGTAATGTTCAAAAACTAGTTCATGCATGTGTTACTTCCAGGCTAGACTGAATTTTACTGCCTTGGCCTTTTGTTATTTCCGAATAATAATTTGATGTAAACATCTTTTTTCTTCTTCCTCCTCCTTCTTCCTTCTTTCTTTTTTCTTTGTTCCTCTTCTTCCATTTCTTTTTCTTATTCTGTGATGATTTTTCATTGTGAAACTACTGCCAGAGATTTAAGAGACCCACCACAAAAAGTACAGCGGATACAGAAAGTGAACACACCCCTGTTAAAATACCAGGTTTTTCAGGTGTAAAAAAAATCATTTCCACACTATTTCTACCTTTAATGTGACCTATAACCTGTACAATTAAAAAAAACATTTACTGGGGGGGTATATACATAAAATGAAAATGAACAAAAAACTGGCTGCATACAGTAAGTCTGTGCACTAAAAAGTAATACTTTTGAAATGATTATATTATTGTATTATTTATAGTGGTCTCATTTTTTTTTATCAGAAAAACTTGGTATTTTGACACGTGTCTCGACTGAGAAGAGTCTACTGTGACTTTTGGTAACAATTCTTCATGCTCTGTAATTGTGGAATAGTAAGTGTAGAACTGCACTACAGTATGAAGATGTCAGACCTTTTCTGAGTCCTGTGTCCTCTGGCTGCTGGTTACTCAGCAGCCAGGAGCACTAACACGCTCAAATTTTCTTCAGAATTTTTTTATATTTTTTTTATCACCCTGAAAAGCCTTAACATAATCCAAAACGCTACAGCAAGAATAATGACAGACTACAAAGAGAGGTCATATTACTCCCACATCAGCTTCTTTACTATATAGTATAGTACAGAGAAGTGCAAAAGGAGTTGCACTGTGTCTTCGGGGATCTAGCATATGATAGGGTGACTAGAGAGGAACTGTGGTATTGCATGAGGAAGTCAGGCATGGCAGAGTAGTAGGTGGTGCTGTTTGCAGTGATGATGGACAGGTGGACAGATATGGTCTGGCAGAAGTTCCATGGACTATGATGATCTATGATGATCACATATGACATTGTGATCTATAGTGAGAGTAGGTGGAAGAGAGCCTGGAGAGGTGGAGGCATGCACTGGAGAAAAGAGGAGTGAAAGTCAATAGAAGCAAGACAGAATGCATGTATGTGAATGAGAAGGAGGCAGATTGAATGGTAAAGATGCAAGGAGTAGCGCTAGTGAAGGTGGACAACTTTAAATACCTGGGATCAACAATCCAAAGCAATGGACAGAGCACAAGAGAGGTGAAGAAGAGAGTGCAGATTTTATACTGTATTCTCAGAGCGCAGGTTTACCTGTGGTTCTTAAGAGTTTTCAACAGAAAAATGGGAGGCAGAGCCTTCAGCTATCAGATCCCTCTCCTGTGGAACCAGCTCCCTAGTTTGTATTTTGGAGCAAGACACTCCCTGTACTTTTACGATCAGGCTTCAAGCTTCCCTTTTTGGTAAAGCTTATAGTTAGAATTTTATCAGGCGACCCTGAACCATCCCTCAGTTATGCAGCTTTAGGCTTAGGCTGCTGGGGACTTCCCTTGATGCACTGAGCACTTTTTCTATGCCGCAACTGCGTGTCAGTAACTTTTGTCTACTCCTTCTCACAGTCTGTTTGGTCCTGTTTTTTATATTTTTCATCTTTTCTCTCCCCTCTTTCCCCTTCACCTGGTGATGTTCTGTTGGTGGTCTATTCCTGTTCTAATGAAGTTCTTCCTTCCCACCATCGCCAAGTGCTTGTTCATAAGGAATCATTCAGTCACTGGTGTTGTTTCTCTAATACTGTAGGGTCTTCACCACCTTGAGATGACTGCTTTGTGAACTGGCGCTATATAAATGAAAATGACATGAACTGAAACTTAATTTCAGTCCTTTGACCCAGCAGTCCAGGAATGCAAAGAAATAGTAGCTGCTGAGGTTCTCTGTACAGGGCTATTACTGTAGCAGTAAAATTTGCAGATCAGTGTGTAACAGTATCTGAGTGTGTCTAATCAGATTGCTCAGTAGGCATTAACAGATTCCTTTACACATTTCCAGATCTGATTACACACAGACACATTAGGATACAGTTACACAACTCTCCACACATTTGCAAGTACTTTTGTTACAATAGCAGCCCAGCATCCCTGTGTTGATGACTATAATGAGATGCAATGAGAGCAAAAAAGCATTCTTAAAAATCAAGGCTCCCATTCAGGGATTAGAACCTTCCAAAGAAGTTACAAGTTTCATCTGAAGGGTGATGAGAAAAGCTATAAGAAAAAGCATACTACTGTATGCCAAGTTTGTATGTGAGGTGTACAGGTTCTGTAATTTGTTTTTTAGATTTCTAAAGAAAATGTAAAATATCAAAGACTGTAAAATTCTACAACCCCTGTCCAACTGTCTCAAAAGTCATGATCTAAATGATCAAAATGGAAAAAGGAGGGACTTTCTCCAAGAGTAACAGGAACAATGAAAATGTTCCTGAGGTCCAAAAGCTCCCAATGCCATACATTTTTATTTCACATATACCTGTAATGGTGTCCTCAGGCTTCATGAAAATCCTACAAAAGTTAGAATTCTTTTGATTAATAGACCAGTTTTCCAGGAGACACACACACATACCAACAACAACAGCACAGTCTGTGCAGGTTCTGTCTGAGCTCTCAGCCTCTCAATGTTCTCTAAACTCAGCTACAACTCCACTTGTTTATGCTGTTTTCCCCCACTCTAACTGCTTTTCCATCTGTGAAATGGAGACACAGGATAAACAGCATTTTTTTTTTTTAACCAGACTAAAATGTTCTATTCAGAGAAGCAGTGACACTGTTGCCTTAATTTGCAGCCACTGGTGCAACTTTTAAATGATCTCTGGCTGCTTGGGGACCATTTACTAAGCTGTAAACAGATCATGTGGGGTTGGCAAACTCTCGCCGCCTTATAGATCAAGCGCACAAAAAAAATGCCATCTGTTTTAGGTTTTTGAGGCAGCACGGCGGTGAGGTGGTTAGCACTGTCACCAAACAACAAGAAGGTTCCTGTTTCAAACCTCCTGGCCTTTCTGAAGTGCAAGCTCCAGCTCCTGGCTGCATGGCAAGGGATTCATAGCAACAGTGGTGTAATGGAGTAAAGTTAAATGGGGCAAAACAAAGTGAAGATCAACCTTGTTTGTTGCTACATGAGGAGATGAAGAGGATAAGAATCAATGCAAAGCTTACAGCTACCTTGTGTGCAACATTCCACTCTGTGTTGGACCGTGGTGTGTAGCTGCAAGCAGTTCAGTCAGGACCACTACAGTCAAAAGAAGATTATTACTTTTGACTGCAGTAAAATACATTTGGTGGTGTCACTCTATTCGAGGGAGCATGCCTTTCCACCAGAGAGGCGTGAGAACCAGCAAGAATGCTGGCACCAAACAGACCAGACGGATGTATCTACAATTAAACCAGAAGAAGCCTGAAAAATAGGAGCTGGTGTGGACGCGGGTTGTCAAGTGGCTTGCAGATGTGCAGGCTAAATACATGCCCTATGCAAGACTGGATAAGTGGAAGTTATTTTTTCTTGCGACAATAACAACAAGCCGGCTTTGAGGTCAGAACCTGCAAGAGGATGCAGTTCAGTTTAGAGAGGACAGGAAACGCAATGCATATTTTCAGAGGTGGTCATTTACTTTAAGTGCAGACATGTGATTTAGTCAGAATTTTTGGTTATTTAGGGTACAGAAGCTTTCATAGTAAGACGAATTAAAATTCAGACTGAAATACTGCAAAACTCAAAATAACCTTCTGGATTCAGATGGCTGGTTTGACAGAACAATGTCAAAATGAAATATAATATTTAGACTTTTATAAAGAAGGCATATTGCCTATTAGGTTGTACAAATTTAACTATGCAATAGTAGTTCATCTCTTTGGGTTTTGGACTTAAAAATAATGTGAAAACACATCTGAAAGAGGATAAAGTGCAAATCTTACTGTAATTCTATACTTGACAACCACTAGTTAGCTATACTACAATCTGAATTCCAAAAAGGGTTGGGATCCTGTGTAAAATTTAAAAAAAAAAAAAACAAACCCAATGCAATTATTCTCAAATTTCATAAACAGTATTTTATTTACAAAAAACAGAAAATAAATCAAATGCTAAAAGCTGACATTTTACTATTTTATGAAAAATACTACTGTAGCTCGTCTTGCGTTTGATGACGCATCTAAAAAAATTGGGACAGGGCCATGTTTCCCACTGTGTAGCATCCCCTCTCCTTTTAACATCAGTCCACAAGCATCTGAGAACTCAGAAGACCAGTTGCTGGACGTTTGGGAGAGGAATGTTGTCCCTTGTCCCAACTTATTTTGAGACATGTTAAACAGATATTTTTCATGAAATAGTACATTTGTCTCACTTTCAACATTTGATATGATTTTTATGGTTTTTGTGAAAAAAATATTGGTTTGTGAGATCTGCAAATCACTGCATTGTGTTTTTAATCATATTTTACACAGTGTCCCCACGGTTTCGGAATCGCAGTTGTACTATTCAACAGTGCAATGATTCAAATAACACAGACCTAGCGATTGCATTATTCTGGACAAACATAGCAGCATAAGAAAGAGCAAAACAGAGAGATATCAATAGGTCAAAATACTTAAACAAAAACAAAGCACATTTTACTTTTTAAAACTGTTCAAATTGCTGTCAAATTATGAGAAATCAAATGTTGACATACTGGTCATATGAAAGGCATTGTACCATCTGTGCTTGTTAGAGTTCATGTGGGATCCAAATGCTTTTATCCCCATGGTTAAAAAAATTCCTCTCTACAGCTTAACCTGCACCCACCTCTGTGGGGTCTCCTGTTGGTGCCAACCACCACCCAAATGTACCATCCTCCAGCAATTTCTCAGTAAATCAACAACAAATAAATATAATGCATACAACATATGTGTTAAATGCTAGAACCTATTACAAGCTACTGTGGAGCTGCTAATAGAACAGTAATAAGACAGCTGCAATTGTTCTATTAGCTTAGCCCCCCCATATCAGTCTTCAACCTGAAGTAAACAAATTTGCGTGATAAGAAAGGGACACAAATGTCTCTAGGAGTGGCATGAAACTGCAACTTCTCAAACTGATTTTTACAAGAAATTTTAAGACTTTGACTGGACCTGCAGGACACTTGAAGGACTCTGCATGAATTTGAAGATGTGACTCTACACAGTCGAGCTGCCTCAACCTGGAGAGGGAAGGGTTAGTAAAAAAATACTGCCTGTATGAGAGTGTGTGTGATACCTTGTCCTGGAGCAGCCTGTTGCTGGCTCTGTGGCTGATTACCCACTGAGCTGCTGGCATACAGGGACAGGATGGAGTCTTTAGATAAAAGTTTCTTCTCCTCGGCCTTCGCTGTGGTAGTGGTCGAGGTAGAGGAGGAGGCAGAGGAGGAGGTGGAGGGGTCCACCTGCGGAGCTACTATACTGGAACCAGACTGTCAGACAGAAAGAGACAGGGGATGGAGAGGAATATCGTGAAATGAGTATAGTTTGATCCACACAGACTCATTCTCTCATGCTGTAACATGTAGTTGCTCTTGTGACCTTAAACATTCAGCTTGAAAAATTATGTAAATCTCGAAGTGTGACTGGAACTTTTATTCACATAGTGAGAGCCAGGCAATTTGAGACACAAGGCAGAGGAGTATAGTATATTTTTTCCTATATATTTTTCTCACCTGTTTCCATCTTGTTTTTGTCTTTAAAGTAAACCTATTAGATTCAAATAATAAACCCTTTGTTTGTGTAAGTGCTGTGAGCCAATGGCTCAGACTTCAAAAGGGTCTTTCTCACTTTTTCCTTGTATAATGCATTGTATGATATCATAGAGATGGAATATCTCTAATATGGTCATCTCAGGGAACCAGGAAACCCGTCTCAGCTGCATTTTAAATCCTTAATAAAGTATTCGGAACTGAACTGAAAAAATATTGACTTTTAGGCTTCTTAGAACAAACCACCTCCAAAGCACCCCCAGCCAATCATGCTGCCTCCACCATGCTTGACTGATGGTATTGAGCACTGTTCTTGCATCTTCTCATTTGTTCTGCATCTTACAAATATTTTTCTGTTTGATCTGAAGACCTCAAATTTGAACTCATCTGTCCACAACACCTTCTTCCAATGTTACAGTGTCCAATGTCTGTGCTCTTTTGCCCATCTCAGTCTTTTCTTTTTGTTGACCAGTTTGAGATATGGATTTTTTCATCAATTCTTTGGTCTTTGTCGTAAACTACACACTGTCAGATATTTGTCTTGTTGCACAGTTGTGCATCAGGGCCTCCCAGTGCTTGTTTTGTACTTGCTAGAGCCAGTTTGTGCTCCTCTCTGAAGGGAGTAGTTAACAGCATGGTAAAGAGATTTTAAGTTTCCTCACAATTTCTCATATTCAGTAGCCTTCCTTTCTAAGAACAACAACAAACTGACGGGTCTCTAAAGAAAGTTTTTTCTTTTTCGCCATTTTGAGCCTGTGAATAAACAAACAACTGCTGATGCTTCAGATACTAAACTAACCTAAATAATGCTAGGCTCCCTTTTTTGCTCCTGTATTAGTGCAACAATTTTCAGCTGTGCAACACAATTGCAAAAGGGTTTTCTAATGATCAATTAGCCTTATAAAATGATTAACTTGGATTAGCAGCCAAACCAGGAGATGGATGAAGAGGACTGACGGTTGCTGATAATAGACCTCTATGCAAAAATGTAGAACATTCTTTTAAAAAAAACATGTGATTCACTTTCACTCTTCACGTTTGTGAAATGGATACAATCATTTGCGTAATAGATAAAATTGTTTGCGAATTGCATGAAATGTGTTTTTCCTTGGAAAACAATGAAATCTGAAAGTGATTCCAAACTTTTGGAAGGATTTCAAAAAACTGTTGCCCCTATTTCCCAGTTTCCTTGCAAAATACTTTTTTAAAAAATAAGGGCTGGCTAGAGCCTTTTCCATAGTACTGTATAAAAAATTGCTATTTGAAACTATCCCAAAACATAAGCAAACATGTCATTCTGCCCATCAAACTTTGTGTGCTTGGCAGATTTTGACATGTTCTTTTTGCTTGTATTTCTTGTAGAGATTCAAAAGCATTCGTTAACTAAATTTGACAGGTTTTTTTGTTTATCATTTGATTTGCACAGGTAAAATGGATCTGCAGCTAGACTGTAAATATATTTAGTCATACTTGTAATGTATTTGTGCCACGGGGAGACAAGATAAGACCATACAGGCAAGGAGTGAGGAGAAGATGAAAACATAAAGGGCTGAAGAGCAAGAGTTAAATGAAGGACGAGGCGAGAAAAGAACAGAGGAGACAATAGAGGAGAGAGTGAATAGAGAAACATTGTCAATGTAAGTGAGACGGATGACATTAATTAGGCCACCGAAAAGAGAGAAAGACATGAACTGTTGCAGACAGGACACATGCACGGTGCTCCACTCACAAACACCTTTTCATTAGGAAAAAAAAAGCTTTCATGCACACACCCATTATGTTTAATGGATGGAGCTGACAAAAAAAGCAACACCTGCTTAAAAGCTCTGCTCAGGTGTGTGTGGGAATGTGTGTGTGTGAAGAGATGGGAGAGACACTGGAGAGAGAAAGGGGGAGGCGACAGTCAGCATGAAGATTATAAGGAGAGACAGCGTGATAAACAGCAGCTCCTGCAAGAAGCTCTACCGTGAATAAACACACTGCGCTCAGTGTCACAAACACACTGCATCCACACAGGAATCATACATTACACAAAGTTGCCCCCCCCACACACACGCACACTCTCACATACACTCTCACAGAAATGCAGGCACGTGTGTTGTCCTCTGCTGCTTAACAGGCAGCGCTGCTCCCCTCTGTTTCTCTCCACAGACTTCATCTAACTGGGGGAGGGAAGGAAGGGGGAGATGAGGGAGAGAAAAGAATGGGAGAGTGAAGGTTGGGCAGGGGAAGCCAGACAAGGAAAGGAATAGAAAAAAGAAAAGATTGGATGTGGAAAGGAGGGTTGTGCTGGAAAACGAAGAGGGGAATTAGCATGATGGAGAGAAAAGCAGAGAGGGGAGAACAAGGACGAGGTGAAATGAAAAGAGGCAGGGGAGGATGGAGGTATAAAGAGAGCTGAGGAGGAAAGATGGATGGCTAGTCACGCCAAAAGACACACACACACACACACACACACACATATACACAAATTCACAGGGTCCATTTTCTCTTAAGTGAAGCCAGTTAAGGTGAGTCAGGTGTGGAAGCAGGCAGGATGGAGCTTCCTATTAATAGCCACACAGCATTAGCATGACTCTCGCTCCTCTATACAGGAGCGAGCAGAAGGTTGAGGACACCTGATCCGCCTCATGTCAGCGAGCTATATAACATAACTCAATCAAGGAAGCTAAGCCTATTTGCTGCTAAGCTTGTTTGCAAAGTTCAAAAATACATTTAATAGACTTCAAAACCGCCAGACTGCAGTAATCGCCAGCCATTCGGCTCCCTTCTTCAGGTAAGGGATGGCGTGACTCAGACAGAGTCTGCAGGCTCTGAACCAGTGAGATAAGACCATCATCCAGGATGATTTGGGAAGGCAGCTACAACATGTGGAGCATGTGGGATGTGAGCCAATTAAAGCTGCTTGGAGGTGGGACAAGTTTTACCAAGCTGGCACCAACATTCAGTAACTACCTTCTGGTATATAATTGTTGGTGCACTGCTTTAATAGGTGGTATCCATTTATTTTAGGAGTCACAATAACTTTAGAGTTACCACAATAAAGTTATCAGATTTGAGAACATGTCAACATTGCAATTAAAATACATTATAATAAATTACAAGACAGGCAGTTTGTACAGTAATGAACATACCACTTTAAATATTTGATTTGTCATCACCTAAATTCTAATCAGTGCTACATTAATGAGATCACCTCTAATATGTCCATCACAGGACACGAAGGGCATAAACAATGTTAAAAGTCAATTTTAAACCCCTCATGCTCACACTGACTGTTAAAAGTTCTTTTAATGTACTTTTAAGGTAAGATGTTCTGAGATCCTAGTCCTGTGCAAAGCTGTGCTGAAGTGAAAGAGGATCTATTATGCATTTTCTTATTTTCTGTATATACACGCACCAGCCACTTCATTAGTTACACCTTGCTGGTTCTGGTTTGGATTCCCTTTTGCCTTCAGAACTTCATTAATTCTTCAAAGCCTAGATTCAACAAAGTGTTGGAAACATTCCTCAGAGATTTTGGTCCGTATTAACATGATCACATCATACAGTTGTTGCACATTTGCAGCTGCACATCTATGGTGCCAAGCTCCCATTCCACCATATCCCAAAAAGTGTTGTGTTGGTGGCTGTGGAGGCCATATCAGTGCATGTTCATGCCCAAGAAAGCAGTTTGAGATGATCTGAGCTTTGCAGCATGGTGTGTTATCCTGCAGGAAGCAGTCATCTGAAGATGGATACACTGTGGTCATAAAGGGACGGATGTGGTCAGCAACAATACTCAGATGCTTTGTGGCATTTAAACAATGCTCAGTTGGTACTAAGGGCCCAAAATGTGCCAAGAAAATGTCCCTGACACCATTACACCACCGCCAGCAGCCTGAACTATCACTACGAGGCAGGATGGATCCAAGCATTCACATTGTTTACATCAAATTCTGACCCTATTGTCCAAATGTTGCAGTAGAATACGCAATAATAACTGAGTACTAAATAAGAGTATTTATATCTATTACTATGCAAGAACAACTGCAATTATTACTGTGCAATAACTATGCATTTACTGATGGTGACCCCAGTCACTCCTGCCCATTATAATGGCTAGCTCCTCCCCCTAAGATCTGGACTTACACCTTACACCTGCATAGTTGTGGCTCTACACTTTCTCGCTGTTTATTCTCTTGATACTTATATGTGCTGAACAGAGTGTCTGTAACACAAGGAATTTCCCCCCAGGTGATTAATAAAGTATTCTGATTCTGATTCTGAAGAGGATCAGGATGTAAATGAATCTGTTAAATATATCAATATAAATCAGAATTCTTTATTAATTTAAGGTGGGGGGTTGCTTAATTAATAATTTCAGTTATCCCAGTGTTTCAGGGCAGGAAGGCCTTCTTGTTGCTAATCTCCGCTGCTTTCTCTTTAGGGGAAAAGAGTACCACTGGGAGAACCTTGAACATTTACCTGCTGACTTTCATTAGTGGCCAGTCTGCTCAAAGCAAAATGGATGGGTAAGCACATGCAAATCAGATCAGTTTTTTTGATTGTTTTATTTCTTTGTGCATATTTTTACACTACATGTTTCAGTTGGGTTTGGCACATAACAAGTGAAAATGTTTTAACTGTTTTGATACTGACAGCACTGAGCAAAAATCTCAGCCTGCCCATCATTTCTTCATATTCCAAGAGGCCAAATATTTTTAGACTTCTTTAAAGCGGTCATGAGTAATAGTTCTCCAGGTTTTCTGAAGGTCTTTCAAAGTTTTTCTTTGGCCACTGGCTCTATTTTCACTCATTTTCAGTCCAGTCCTTGTACCTTATCATTTTCAGAGGTTTTTGCTAAGCCACTTACCACCAACCTATGACTCATTCAAGCATAAAAAGGCACCTAACACAAGGGATGAACCAGAGTTGTGTCTCCACATAACAGACAACTTAGCTAAGAACCAATTTTAAATTGCATCTTTAGGCACTTTGTTACTAACAGCCTGTCACATGAATACATAATTTGTTCACATAGCTTTTGAATCTATAAAAAATGCCAAAGATAACACAGTTTGTCAGGCATAAAACAATATTTTTGCTCCAACAATGCAATTTCAAAAGAGTTATTAGATGAAAACTTGGCATATCTCAACACAGTGTTGCACTCCGTCCTTATAAAAATGTGGGGAAACTGGACAAGGGGAGGGCGCCTAAAAAACATCTAAAGCAGATAGACTGGATATAAAAGTCATGTCCTTAAGAAATAGAAACAAAAATCTAGCAAAGACCCTTCAGACCCTTCAGTTGATCCATCTACTCTTCACTGAAGCTTCATCAGAAATAGCCAGTGGCTTGATGGCTGTCAAGAAGTCATTCTTACAGAGGAGAAACAGGGGGAAATGCTGAGGTATGCCAAATTACACAAAAACTGGACTGAAAATCAGTGGCAACAGATCTTATGGAGTGCTGAATCCAACTTTGAAATTTGGGATCATTTTGGCAGAGAACGGAATAAAAGGCAGCCAACATCCAAACAAGAGCTTTGAAATGTGCTTCAAAAAGCCTGGAGAACTATTTTTGAAGACTACTTACAAAAATGACAAGAAAACTTATCTTAGAGCATTCAGGCTGTGTTGAAGAATGAAGGTGGTCATACTGAACATTGACTTTCAAGCTTGTTAGAATTGTACAAAGTCTGTTTTTGCCTTATGTACTGTATATCCATTTATCTTGCACCTATTTCCCATTTTCCATTTTCCTAGCAAAGCATAAAGAAACGACCGTGTCTCAAGACTTCTGCACAGAACTGTACATCATTTGTTATCATCATTTCAACAGAAAATAGTCGTGGCCCTTGTAGTGCAGTGGTTTATGCATTTGCTTTACACGTGAAAGGTCCCTGGTTTGATTCCAGGTGGGGTCACAAGCCCCTCTCACCATGGAGAGTTGTGTGTCAGGAAGGCCATCTGGGATAAACCTCTGCCAAATTACCAATGTGGATTAATCTGCTGTGGCGACCCCTTGGGGAGAATACAAGGGAGCAGCATAAGGTACATTTATTGTAACATAAAATAGTCATACTCATCCATCACCTTTAAATATTGTTGCAAAAGACTTAAATTAGTTGCTAGATTAGGCAGAGGTCTGATGAGATGGGCTCAAACAGTGCAGGGCACATTGATTAGCTGGGTAAATGTCCGTGCTGGATGTATGCTGGCATGCTGGCGATATTAATGAAAAAGAATTTTTTAAGTTGAAACTTTTGAAAGAAAGCTTACCATTACTGCCAGAGGTGAGCAGTGTCAAAACATGAAATGTTTTATATTGTACTCTGATGGAATTGGTGTTATTTTAGTTCTTGTTTCTGAACATGAAGAGCGGCGTTTCTTCCTATAGTTAAAGAATTATTCCAGTGATATTTGACCCCATCCATCCATTTTTTACCACTTATCCAAGTCCAGCTCATGGGAACAGCAGTCTAAGCAGAGATGTTTAGACCTCCCTCTCTTGCATTTTGGCCCTGACCATAAAGCAGTAAGCCCCTAGGCCTCTCCTGCAGGTGGTGAGCCCACAGGAGGGCAGGCCCATGTGGCTCATTCTGGGTAAGCCCAGCCGGGCCTGGACACCAAGCAATCGCCCTTGAGCCCCAACCCAGTGCCTAGCCGAGTAGGGTGAACTGCCTAAATCCCTTTTTGTTTTTGTTTTTTCCAGTGATAGGGTTTTCTGAATCTCTCTTTGTCTGTTCCCTCACCCTGGACCAATTTGCCTTGGGAGATCCATAACCAGCTTTTTGCAGAAAGTTTGAACTTTGAGCTTTGTAAAATAAAGACTCCTATAATGAACCAGTTGCCTTTACTGCTCCAGCCATGACATAGCTCATTCAGATGCAAAGTGTCCTCACTCTAACAGGCTGTAGCTGGACATATTGCATGAACACATGCATTATTTAAATATAGTATATAGAAATAATTTTTAAATTTTTTTTAGAGAATTGTCATTATGCAGTTTTTCAACACAAAATGCCTCTTTTACTGTCAAATATATTTTGTCTGCTTCTGAATCAAAGGCTTGGTATACCTGAATGCTTTCTTTCTTTCTTTTTATCTAAAAAGTACAGCTTTTGTGAATTCCATGAAGCTAACTGGAGTGTTTCAGAAAGAGAGTGAGCCGCCATCTGTGTGTTCTGCTGCACTAGATGCAGTCTCCATGGCAACATGGTGCTCCTGCAGCAAAAATCATAGGAAGATAGCTTGGTCCCCACCCCCGGGCGCATGCACACAAGCACTCCACTCGCACTTGTGAGATGAACGGTGTACATGTCTTCTCTGTCGATGCGCACAGAGATCATACAGACCTCACAACATCATTTTCCCTGTCAATATTCTTCACTTTATTTCCCATCTGAACCACTATGTTTCTCTGGAGCTCTTGCTAACTCAAACAAACTACCTCCTATCGCCCACCTTCCTTTGAGTCATCATATATTACAGTTCCCTGCAGGATTTAATAATTTGGTGATTCCATGTCCTCCCATTATCTTCCTCATCTGTGTGTGTGGGGGGAAGAGAGAAGGAGAGCTTCTGTTTATGTCACTGAGTGATGGCCTCACATCAAACATCACCAATTTTCTCTTTGGTAGTTTGGAAATTTCTCATTCTCCTAACAAATGCAATCAAAAAGAGAGGCAGGAGAGGTAAGGGACACTGAGGGCAGGATATAAAGAAAAAAATCTCTCTCTTTGTTGCCATCTCCTCTTCGCTCTGCTCATCTCTTATACTATTGGATGATCTAACCCCCTCCCATTTTCACACCAGCCAGTCAGCTTGTACAATATCTCTGTATCTCATGCCTCTCTCTTCTTTTACTTACTCTCTCTCTCTCTCTCTCTCTCTCTCTCTCTCTCTCTCTCTCTCTCTCTCTTCT
>VUQH01022601.1:1980-12529 GCA_015106775.1 Etroplus canarensis | reverse complement strand
CAGTGTCTGGGAGGCTGTGGTTGCTGCTGACCAAAAAGTTGATGGTCAAGAGATCAAGAAACTGACAGACTCCATGGATGGAGGACTGTCGAGTGTTATCGAAAAGAAGGGTGGCTTTATTGGTCACTGACTTGTTTTTTGTGGAAATGTCAGAAATGTTTATGTGTAAAAGTTCGAGTTTATTATTCTCACTTTAACAGATGAAAATAAACAAGTGAGATGGAAATATTTTTGTTTTTCTTTGATTTGCATAATTCTGCATACTAAAAGTTTTCCAATAATTGTGCACACACAGATATTCTCATACAAAAGCCAAAACTTCACTTTCACTTCCTTAAATATTCGGGTTTGAGGTTTATTAATATTTTGGATTGACCAAGAGCACTGTTGTTGTTAAATAATTGTGCACACTGTGTAGATGGAGTTGTTTGATCAGAGCAAGGGGAGATTTATACCAATCATGAATCAGGGTTACTTCACTGCTGGAGAGACTGGAAAGAATTCAGTTATTACAGTTATTTAACTATGAAATTTGCATGTTGTAAGAGGAGTTTAACCAGAAGAATCTTTAGGATAATCATTCCAAGTACGTGATCAAATACAGCAAAGAACAACTCAAAGAGCAAACTTGAAGGCTTATGGCATGGTCAAAAACCAGATTAAAATCTTATGTAAAATTATTCCATGTGAGTCAAAAGTTCAGGCTTCAGACCAGACCACTTTAAATGCTCTGTTTCAGTTTTCTACGCTTGGCTCTGTATGATTCAAAGAGCGTGGATATCCCTATCAGGCACACAGACCAAACTGTGAGCACAGAAGCCCTACCCACCTGCTGTTCAAAAACTGTTAGTTATACAAAGCTACTCTATTAGGCTCCAAGAATAAAAATATAGTGATGGGAATCAGCTTAATAGGTCCACATCAAACTGTTAAACTAGTTCTATGGTCATTTAAAGAGTGGTGAATCCCTCACCATCATTACTTTTAAAAGACCCAGCCTCCCTACAAAGCTTTGTTTCTATATGCAATCATGTTACTGACCTGTTGCCATTTAAGATAATTAGCGACACATTGTAAAATCTTACAGAAAGGCTTCCCAGAAGAGTGGAAGTTGTCATAGCTGGGGGGGTCCAACTCGTTAATGTTAATATTGATGGATTTAGAACAGGATGGGATGTCATAAAAGCTCCTGTAAATATAACATGCAAGTGACCCATATCTATCTATCTATAGACATAAACAATATGAAACAATAAGACTTCTCCATTTCAACATTTGTTATGCTTTCATTTACTTCATGCTATTTTCACTTAAATGGAACTTTTAAATGATTTGCAAACTATTGCATTCTGTTACTCATCATTCCAACTTTTTTTGGACATGGGATTGCACATTGTTGCAAAATTGATGCCCAAAGGTGGCCTTGCTGTGAGCTATAAGCAGCACCATCTACCTTTTTTTCCTGAGGGGGTGTCAAACCAACCTTTGAATCCTTCCATTTTAATCAAAACCATTGAATTACACACAAAGAAAACCCATGTGCAAGCTTGTAATCACTTCAGTATACTGAGCTGCTTTCATAAGGAAGTGTGAATTGTGCCTGTGCTTTCTTATGCAATATCATTTCTTTTTACATCCCAGTCTTAAGAAAAAACACCTTAGGGTCGCAAAAAAGAAGCACCCTGTTGATTACAATAGTTTGAGTCTGCATTCTATTAAAGGGTCAGTTCACACAAATCACAAACATATCATCTCACTAACAGTCTCTACAGAAACCGTGAAAGCACTCATTTTTGGGTGGAGAAACTACATCCTTGTTACATAGTCCACAGGTACCAAAACAAAATGAAGTTCTTTAAAATATCGCTGAAATCTCACCTACCTCCTTCATAGCTGAATGTGTCTAGATATTTTTATGATTTAAGTTAACTTCTTTAATAATCTTCAGTTAAAAAACATTGAAATGCTGATAAACTGAAAAAACATATCCTATCCACCGGGCATTCAAGGAAAGATATGAATATGTCCTTGGGGAACCTCACACTCACCCCATCCTGCCTGGAGAAGAGGCTGAGACAGACGTTGAGACTGGAAGTGGTCTCGTTGGATAACTCACATATTTCTTGCAGTTTCTGCAGTATAGTTGATGGAAATCCTGAGGGAATAAAATACAAAGTAATGAATTAAATGAAAAAGCCACACAACTAAAGGCAAGGGAACCATGTGAACTTCAAACTATCTAAAGCTTTTTTTCGTGCTCTTAGAAAATCTACAAAGAGCACACTACTGAAAGTGCCAGATGGTGGTGTGTTAATTAATGCCATTTCAGACATTACTGTGCATTTAAAACCGCTTGAAGACACTTGAATTTTTAATCTAAAGATTTTCATTTCTACTCCTGAGTAACTGAGCTTTCTCCTCTGCAATATACTGTATATTACAGTAGGAAAAACTTGTTTGACAGTAAAATAACAGGTTTTACTTTCTGACAGCCCATCATCCTTCAGCATGGACAAGAGAGCTGCCACCTCCTTCTCCAGATTTTTCTGGCTGACCTCTGCTGCCTGGTAATTCAAACAGATTGGAGAAGACCGCAGATGAACAAAAGCAGCACGGGTGGGAGCACTAGTTCAGAGAAAACACTAAGGTTCATTACGCCTACAGGCTAATTATGCTTGTTTTTGTTTACAGCCACCTGTAGTGAGCTTGTTAGTTCTCCAAGTGACATCACATCTTCGTCTTCCTCCTCTTCGCTGCCCTGCTCTTGGGAGCAGTAGTGTGTGCTGTAAGCTGAGTGCTCCTCCAGTGCATCAAGCCATGCCTTGAAGAAAAAAAAACTGATTAGGTTTAGGTTACTTACTTATTTGACTCGGTCTGATCTTTGAGCGTTTTTTTTTACATTATGGGAGAAAATGACCAGAGAAGATCAAAACAACTCCTGGATCTGTTTGTCTAAGAGGATTTGGGGTCAGCTCAGCGCCGTCTGAAGATGATACACTAACCAACGGTGGGGTGGAACAGATATTTGTCAGTTTGGATCAGACTGGTGGAAAGAGCCAGGTGTACACCTCATTCCAGATTGACACTGGTGTGTATGCATGTGCGTTTGTCTAGTCTGCACTGGCAAGTGAACCAGTATAGGGCAAAAATACATGGGTATCACCCTTGATGCAGACAACTCCTATTTTTCCCCGTTATATTTGATTGTTTATGCTGCTTGCTTGCCCACTTTACAAGCCTGTTTTGGCTTCACTCAGGTCAGACCCCAGTTAGGCAGACAGGGCGGGCAGGCTTATGCATGGATGCATATTTTCGTGGCTTGCAGATGCAGAAATCATTGCGCAGTGTGTATCCACTTAGTATGTTTTTTTGGTATACTTGTTGCAGCTTACACTGGCATGCAGTGAAATTTTGTCCGTGCTCTGCTCGAAGTGACTGGGGAATGATGGGAGTATTGCACAGACAAATATAAATTGATTGAGAAATTGTTAAAATTAAAGAAATTCTTTATTTATATTTTTTGTAGTAAACTGTTGTGGGGGTTACATGCTGATACCTATTTATAGCCATGCAAGACACAAAGTAGACAAATACTAATGTCATGAAGTATTTCTTGTTTAGGAGCGATGACCTCTTGGGGTCTAAACTGTGTGCATAACAACAGCTCAGAATCAAGAAATAATGAACATAACCCATTGTAAAGATGCAAATTGTCATTTTTACACTTTGATAATTATTATGATTAAACAAAAAAGATGAAGATTATTCAACAGTGAGCTTGAGGTGTTGTTAAGTTTTAAAATTTAGAACAGAGCCATACAAAAGTTAAAAATTTGATTTTTCCTGGGTGGAATCGGTGCTGTCCATAATGTTTTTAATAAAAAGGATTGACTTTAAGATTTCTAAACTTAAGATCAGTAGTACCATATTTTCCCAAGAGACCATTTTGTTCTCAGAGTGCAGGGCTACTTGTGGTTCCTAAAGTTTCTACTAGCAGAATGGGAGGCAGAGCCTTAGCTATCTGATTTGTCTCCACTAGAGCCAACTCTCAGTTTGTATTCAGGAGACAAACACCTTCTCTACTTTTAAGATTAGGCTTAAAACTTTCCTCTTTGATAAAGTTCATAGTTGGGGCTAGATCAGGTAACATTGAACCCTCCCTTAGTTTTACTGCCATAGGCTAAGGCCGCTGGTGGACATCCCATGATGCACTGAGTATTTGTTCTCCACCCATCTCTTGTCACTCTCCATGCATTTATCTGCCACTGCTGCATGTCATAAAACTTTGTCTTCCTTCCCACTGTTGCCAAGTGCTTGCTCATTGGAGATGGTCTTATTGTTGGGGTTTTCTCTCTAATATTGTAGGGTCCTTACCTTGCAGTATAAAGCACCACGAGGTGACTTTTGCTGTGAAATGGCGCTACATAAATACAACCGATTTGAATTCAAACTAGTGAATCGTTAATGCGCAATTCAGCTAAAATCAGTCAAAGAATACTGGGGTGACACCATAAACAAAATGAACTTCATTATTCTGTTTTTATTCTGGGCACCAGTGGATTCCTCACAGTTGGAACATGATAGATGCAAAAGAAGGGCTTAGTAAACATTATACCTTAACCTTTTCATAATTTAGAGCTTTGAAAAAATAAAAAACTGTCAAAACTTAGACAGTGTTTGAAATTACAACCTGAAGAGAGACTAAACTTACTTTTCTTGATCCCTCTGGGTCCGTTTTAGGTGATACTTTAAAGTGATGCACACTGTCATCAAAGCACTTGACAGTAAAAAAGCAGTTATCTTTGGCTCGTATCTGAAAAATTGAAAAAGCATAAACATTCCTTGTGTAAAAGCTATGCAGAAAACAATTCAACACAGGGGTCAAAAAGGGAGTGCACTTTTCAAATGCTGGCTTACCAAACAATGAGCGTTTGTGAGGGACTTACAGCCCTGTCTTCTTACATTGGAAGCTGCATCTGACCTTCACAGAGAAAAGAGGCAGAATGAGGAGTTTTCGATTGAGGCTGGAATCTCAGCAGATGATAAATTTTAAGTAAACGTATAGAGGAAAGAATCCTCCGGTTCATGACTCATTATCTGATACCCCACCTTTCTAATCAAAACTATGTAGCACTTTCATTTACAAATCCCAATTCCAGAAAAGTTGGGATTTTCCAAAATGCAATAGAACAAAAATCTGTGAGATGTTCATTCATGTGAACAGTCATTTAACTGACAAAAGTACAAAGAAAATATTTTCAATAGTTTTGCTGACCAACTTCATTGTATTTTATAAACAGACACAAACTTAGAATTTGATCGCTGCAACACACTCAACAAAAGTTGAGGCATGTTAATCATTGTGTTCGATCACCTCTTCTTTTAATAACATTTTTTAAACAGCTTGAAACTGAGGATACTAATGGTTGTGGTTTTGCAAGTGAAAATGTTGTCCATTCTTGCTTGATATAACAGATCAGCTGCTTTAACAGTCCATGGTCCTTTGTCTGATTCTTCTCTTCGTGACATGCTGTACGTTTTCAATTGCTGATAGATCTGGACTGGAAGCAGGGCAGTCTAGCACACACACTCTGTGTCTACGAAGCCCCGCTGTGCAGAATGTGGTCTGGCATACTTCTGCTGAAAAAATGCTTTTTGTTTGTAAACAGGATGCCAATTGTTGTAGTTTTGTAATTGGAAATTTTGTCCATTCTTGCTCGATATAACAGTTCAACAGCTCATCAGTCTTTGGTCCACTGTTTGTCATTGCCTTGTCATGATGTGCCAAACGTTTTCAACAAAATGTAGATCTGAATTGGCAGCAGGTCAGTCAAGCACACACACTCTGTATCTATGCTGTTGCTGTGTAAAATGCAGTCTGGAGTAGTTCTGCTGAAATAAGCATGGACTTCCCAAGAAGCAACGTTGCCTTCATTGCAGCCTGCCATGTCTGTCTAAAATCCTAATACATGTCAATGGTACCTTCACATACATGCAGCTAATCACGGACATCCCCATTTCAACACAGATGCAGTCTGAATGGTTGTTTATGTTTTCAGACTGGAGAACTCCATGCCCATTTTTTTTCCTCAAAATGATTGGAAATGTGGGCTCATTTAACCAGACCACACTCTTTCAGTCTATCTTGGATGAACTCGGGCCCAGAGAATTCAGCAGTGTTTCTGCATAGAGATGATGTATGGATTCCTCCTTTTGTAATACAGTTTCAAGATGCATTTCTGGATGCAGCGTAGATTGATGGTGTTTTGTGACAATAGTTTTCCAAAGTACTCCAGAACCCAGGAACCTCCAGACCCTCTGAATTGTTTAACATTAGTATGCACTGCATATGTTGAAAAATCTCAATTCTCTGCAGTCTTGCATTGAGAAATGTTTCTTTTAAACTGTCTAACAATTCTCTCATGAATTTTGGCACAAATGGGTCAGCTATGATCCATCCTTGCTTGCAAAGAATGAGCCTTTGATGGTTGCTACTTTTATACTCAATCATGATACCTCAACTGCTCTTTTTTAATGTGGGGTCATCCAAATCAGAATTACTTGAATATTCTGTGCACTTTTCAATCTTAATTAACTCCATCACATTTTTGGTTGAGTGTGTTGCAGCCATCACATTTTATATTTGAGAGTAATTATAAAATGCTATTACAGTAGGTTAGTCAGTAAAACTGTTGAAAATCTTGTCTTTGTACTTTTGTCAGTTAAAGTAAGGGTCACATGAATTAACATAGCACAGACTTTTTTTTTTTTATTGCATTTTAGAAAATATCCCAACTTTTTTGAAAATGGGGTTTGTAAATGTAGCTGTGATTTTTTTTTTTTACATGTCTTATTCAAAAAGCACAGGTGAAATGAGAGCTGCACCTACTGTTTTGAGTACCAGGATAAAACACCATCCTGAAGGACAACCCAGTAAGAGCGCCAGCCAAAAAATCTGGAGCTCTGCAGAGTGGCACACAAAAGAAGAATCAGCAATCTGATGTCTGACTATGAGAGACTGCACACTTATTAATTCGTACGCAAATTAGATTTTTTTAAAAAAGTGCTTTTTTCCCTTTTAATAAAGTGGGCCTTTTATGCTAATTTTCAGCTTCATATTTTTATTCTTGAACACGACTAAATTAATCTTTTATGATTCAGTGTTTAAGATTATCTCTATTTATCTTATACTGGGCCCTTTCAGCTAACTTGCTTCTAATTGGCTGCCCCTCATAAACAGAAGGTTTGAACAGCAGGTGGGTGGGGTTTCTGTGTGTGCTTGCGATAACTATTTTAACAATGGTCTCTGTTTTTAACATCATGCAAAACTCTGAAACAGGGCATTTAGAGCAGGCTAAAGCTTGTTTTGGCCATTAGCATCCACTACTGTAACACTATGCATGCAACACTGTGTATGACATGAAATAGAAAAAAGATAAAAAGCTCCACTTTAAGTTAACTAAACCTAAACACACGACTCTTTCAGTTACAGTAACAACTCTGTAGGTTCATTTTAATCATTTCAGCTTTGTTACAGAGAATTTATTTTTTCATATGTTCCTGTAGTGTAGTGGTTTACACATTTTCCTTGTGAGTGAAAAGCCCCTGGTTCGATTCCAGGTGGGGACACAAGCCCTTCTCAACTGGAAGATTGCATCAGGAAGGGCATACAAGGGAGCAGCCAAAGGAACATTTGAGAAGCAGAAGGCAGTCAGAGGTGTGAAGACAATAATCTTTGGCTCACAATGGATAGCTGGCTGCTAACATGGTAGAACTTTAAGACTGAGGATTTCATGTTTTGTCTTAAGTCAAAAGCAGATTCCAGTGCCATTATGATCTCTGCGTCTGCAGACTTGTATAGGACTCAGGTGTGCAAAGCATCATTGGCGTGAGTTTGATATAATTGTTTTGCAATACTCAACTGTCAGGAAGCATTCCAGCATTGATAAAAGGAATGGATAAGCTTGGGAGGCACATGATTCATCTGAGTGGTTTTGAGTCTCAACCTGTTATTTAATTTCCATCTCGTACAACTATCGCACAACTTAAGAATGTTGAATGGTTAGATAATTGTTTAGTTCTTAGAACTCAATCACAGTCTGCAATATCCCTGTGAAAACTGTTCTATCTTACACCACTCATGTGACCTCTCATGTTGCTACCTCTCAATCATGTCACTAAACCATCAGCGTCACAGCATTTGATAAAGGAGCAAATTAATCAATGCCCTAATCAAGCTGACTTTGAAGTTCCCCATGACACCTATACAGTCCTGTGTTTTCTAAACCTTATTTCATTTCAGCGAGATTGGCCAGAATTCTGGACAACTTTTGACAGCCATTTCCAAATAAAAGGATTTTTTAAAAAGTTAGAAATCAAGGTTGACTATCTGCAAACACCAGCACTCACACACACAAATTAAACACAGTGACAGGCTCACAGTATCATCCACACTGTAAAAGCAGACAAGAAGGGTTTTTTATTTTACACCAGTAGCTCTTGAACTGTTGGGGAGGCCCCCTGGTGGGAGACACTGCAGAAGGGGAAGTGGACAATTGAGGTAAAAATAAAAAATGAAACTAAGTTGAATTAATATAATTTATTCAGGGAAACTAAACAAACAACAGTTTGCTGATGGTGTCTTGCTAACCTTTGCATCACTATAATTCAACTTGGATGCTTTATTATTGCTAATGACTGATAAAAATTTGTTTGGTGGGAGGCGTGAACTTCTTTTTTTCTGAAGAGGGACATGCCAAGAAAGTATGAGATCCACTGAACTACGCACTGTAAGGAACATTTTAGCATGGCAGATACAGATAAACAGATACATGCAACTTTGACTGAATTCTACATTTAACTATTTCCTTTAAGGTTGCTGATAGCCATCATGTAATAAAACATGCCAATAAATACACTTACTGGCCACCTTATTAGTTAAGCCTTGCTAGTACAGACTGGACCCCCTTTTTCCTTCAGAACTGCCTTGATTCTTTGTGGCATAGATTCAACAAGGTACTAGAAACATTGCTCAGAGATTTTGATCCATATTGACATAGCAGCATCACGCAGTTGCTGCAGATCTGTCAGCTACACATCCATGATGAGAATCTCCCTCCACTACATCCCAAAAGTCTTCTTTCTTGGTAAGACTGCGACCTTTAGAGGTTGCCACATTGAATCTTCTGTTTCCATATCACCCTACCCCTTGCATATGCATATATATATATTTTAATCTATTTTTTATGTCTCATGTGATTTTTTTATCCCTTGTAACATACTCTGAATTGCCTTGTGTCTGAATAGTGCTATACAAATAAATCTGACTTGACATGCATCCTCTTCTTTCATGCCAACCCCCTTCATGTCCTCTTCCTATGAGCCTTCTCTGTGATCTTGCTCTTTTCCTCCTGCCTGGCAGCTCCATCTTCAACATTCTTTGTCCAATATATCCTCCTCTGTACATGTCCAAACCATCTTAACCTTACTTCTCTAACTTTATGTTTAAAGCCTGAGCTGTCCCTCTGATCTACTCATTTCTAATTCTGTCCATCCTGGTCACTCCCAGCAAAAATCTCAACATCTTCAATTCTGCCACTTCCAGCTCTGCCCCCTGCCTTTCTCTCAGTGCCACCATCTCCAAACCATACATCACAGTAGGTCTCACTACCATCTTGTAAACCTTCCTTTTCACTCTTACTGCTATTCTTCTGTCACAAAGCACCCCTGACCATTGTCTCCACCCACTCCACCCCACCTGCACTCTCTTCTTCACTGCCTGCTGCTTTGGATGGTTGACTCCAGATATTCAAATTCGACTGCCTTCACTACCTCTATGCCTTGCATCTTCACCATTCCACCTGCCTCCCCCTCATTCATGCACCTGTATTCTGTCTTACTTCTACTGACTTTCATTCCTCTTCTCTCCAGTGCATACCTCCACCTCTCCAGGCTGTCTTTTACCTGTTCTCTCCTCTCACTACAGATCACAGTGTCGTCTGCAAACATCATACTCCACGGAGACTCCTGCCTGACCTCATCTGTCAACCTGTCCAACACCATGGCAAGTAAGAAGGGGCTCAGAGCTGATCCTTGATGTAACCCCACCCCCACTTTGGACCTATACATAGTTCCCACATGATGTAACAACATACAAGCGGCCGCCATTGCTATAGACAAGCTGTAGGCAGCTGTGCATTCAGGACACTTGAGGAAACGTTGCCAACCCAAACATTAACAAACTGATTATACGCCTCCAGTGACTTGTGGCCTGGAATTGCTCACTGGTATAAAAGCTGCGTGCCAACACAAGATAATGGTACACGCCATATTACTGAATTGGTGGCAATGCTGAAACTTCATGATTCAGCTTTTCCTTTGCCAACAAGTATGGATCCACACCTATTACACTGATTTTCTCATCGTATCTCTTTCTATCCTCCATACTTAATGATTCTACATAGTCTTTCTCCTTTTGCCTTTTCATGATTTTGATCACAAGTCGAATCTGACATCAAAACAGTTGAAAATTTGCTGGGGAGATAAACAG
>VUQH01022588.1:15517-26991 GCA_015106775.1 Etroplus canarensis | reverse complement strand
CCCCCATTGCACTAAGAACATTCTGATCTGTCCTGGACTTCTAAAAATGACCCTACATTAGGGCAGTGCAAAAAGACTTGACATGGTGATGCACACTGACTTTTACTGCTATACTGCCGTGTAATATACTTATCTTCAAACCCTGCTACAGTTTTGTACTATATTTTCTATAATATTTCCACACATAACTTTTTCAAAATGTTGTGTGTTTACATCCTAGGTTGATCCTTGCTGCTACATTGCCGTGCAATATATTTATTAATTTTATTTTACCTGGTACAGTTCTTACAAATGTTCTCCAGACATATTTTTTTTTATATTTTTGGTGTATAGAGCTATCTTAGGTTCCTTTTCTATACATTCCTATTTTTCAGTTACTATATTTATATGTATCAGCCCAATGGTGAGTTAATGCACTGAAATGGTGTACGTTTCAAATGAAATTAAAGCAACTATTTTATTCTATATTTATATTTATATTTGATGGAGTGTCTGTAATGTAAGAACTTTCCCCCTGGGATTAATATATTCTGATTCTGATGAGAAGGATAATACTTCGGATGTTGTTAATATGAACTAAAACCTTGATTTTTTAATTTTTATTTATCTTTAAGGTGCTTTGCTAAAGTGAGAGAATTTCTTCCAGTGGTCTGAAAAGCACAGTAGTAGTGTTTGCATAGTGTCCTTTGTGAATTATTGATCACTCTTTGGTCATCTGCCTTGAACGCAAGCACTTCCAGTACCTGACTGCCTTTCTTATTAACAAGTGGAGCAGAGCTATCCCAGCAGCTGCACTAGTTGCCATCTTAAATATCGTTTTTGCTGTGCCATTTGTAGTGTTGGTGGGCACCCCTCTTCTTCTTCGGCATGTAAGGATAGACTATAACACTTGTAGCTGTGTACGGCCCCACCAGTTCCAGAACTACAACCTCTATACATACAGTATGTTCAGTAGAACTGATATTGATTGCTTTTTGTGACATCCCTAGTTACCCTGATTTTAAAAAAACGTTTACAACTCAGACATACTGTATATGTAGTGGTGCCAGAAGCACATCAGAACATCACTACAGCATTTTTTTTCCCTCCTTGAGGACATAGGAATAATTATAGTTCTTATAATTAACTGAAATTTCAGCACATTTTTAAGCGCTACATACTGTAACATCATGAATATGTTTCACGAAAGAGAGCCAATAAAACAAAAATTACTGCTCAAAACTGTGTTACTGGTATTTGAGGGGTGATAACTCGCATTGTGTAACATGCAAGAAAACATTCCAGCTTAAAAGCTGAGTGGGAAAGTTCATGACTTTTTCCCGCAGCCCATACGGTAGTTAGAGAACAATACCATAACTATTGATGTTTTCTCACATGTATTACCTCAATCACTGGCCTGTACTTACCTCATCTGTTCAGGGGACCTGTTCTTTTCTGATGTTTTAGCACCTTTAATTACCACATTACTGCATTACAAAAACCCAAGACTTCTGTGTTGATTTCAGATGAAAAGCCCTTTAGTGTTTCAGTGAACAGAAACATCTCTACAAGACTTTTATCGGGAAAGAATTGCAAGATGGGAAAGTCAAACTATTTTTGAGTTGAGAAACATAAAATTATCTATGGCACCATCATTCAGCTGGGCATGGCATGACCTCGTGGCCCAAGCTTATTTCACCATAACAGCTCTTGGTGTATGGTAGCAAACAATTCCCATACCATGCCGAGGCTGCTGAACACCATCAGACATCCCTCCGTACTAAACATCCACTGATTGTTTTCTGCGGTTCCGCCTTCCTCCCACTTGACAAAGAATAAACAGCCATCTCTCTCTGTTCTTTTCTGTCTTTTCTTGTTCAAGCCTGTCTGCGTCTCAATAGCTTTTCTCTTCCAGATGCTTTTCTTGATATCCTGTCTCAAGAGGTAATCAGATTTTCACTCCCAGCGGATTTTAGGAGCATCAGCCAGTATCTGATGCAGCGCTGTCGGCAGGGACTTAATTATACAGCAACAGTGTAGGAGAGGCTCAGACAGCCCTATTTATCTGCATATAACTGCTCAGCATACGTTCATCCCAGTCCCATCAGCCTGGGCTGAACTGAGTTATGCAGCAGTAATACGCTGCGCCTCTTGTCACAACAGCTCCTTGGCGAAGGAAGGCTGCTGTGATGTTGACTGTACGGCACAAGCGCAGAAATGAGAGGGAACATGGCTCACATCTGTTCTGACAACACTGAGGATTTTGATGTAGTCAAAATACAGAGAAGGAGGCACAAAGAGACGTCTGTAGCTTCTGAAGCGCAGTCCCCAAAGTCAAATCAAATGCAAACACAAACACAAAATCAAACATGCTCAACCTGGAGCTTACCTGATCTGCAAGCCATATCCACATCTTTCTCAAAGTCAGTCTGAGGACAGAAAACAATAAATGTTAGATTAAGTGTGCATACATGCTAAGAATATCATCAGGAGTGATTTTAACCTTCGTTTAACAACTGCAGTGAAGACAGACAGGAAATTGGTGAAAGGGGACAAGAGGAATGATACACAGCAAATGGTTGAATCGGTGGACTCAGGGCGCAAACACCTTTGTGGTATACACCCTAACTTCTGTCTACAAGTCATAGATTTTTTTCACACTTCAGCATTTTTTTCCATCAGAAATACATCAGTGACGGGCAACAGGACTTCCTATTAGCATAGTGACAGATATGAAAAAAATGGTAGTCTAAGAATTAAAGTTTTGCAGTGTCCCAGACAATCCTACTTTTCTTTTCGTTTGTTTCTGGTTGACACAACCATGAAATGGATACAGGTCATAACAAGAGAGGAAGAGCTGCACTTTGTCATCAGGAAAGGGAGCAGTTATGTCAACACTTATATTGCAGGCTGCTGCCTAAAAAGCAGTGTTGTCCCAGGCCGTTTTCCTTGGAACAATTTTAATACACCACTAAAAAAAGGAGTTGGTGTATGAAAGGACAAGTAAACATCAGTCTATCTCCTCTTTGCCTGGTGAATGTTGTGATACATCGTCTAAGGCTGTACAGTTGAATCATGACTATGCGTAACACCCACCTGTAGGTAGGTGTTTATTTACGGATATATCCATCTATCCAAGCAGCAGCAGAATCTTATCCGAGTTCAGGTCACGGGAGCAGCAGTCTAAGCTCCCTGGACCTCCATCTCCCGAGCCACCTCCTCCAGCTCTTCCGCGGGAACACCAAAGGCATTTCCCAACCAGCTGAGAGATGTATTTTCTCCAGTGAGTCCTGGGTCTCCCTCGGAGCCTCCTCCCTGTGGGACATGCCAGGAGGCGCCTGGGAGACATCCTGGTCAGATGTCTGAATCACCTCAACTGGCTCCTTTTGATGTAGAGGAGCAGCAGCTCTTCCCTGAGCCCCACCCAGATGACAGAGCTCCTCATCCTGTCTCTAAGGGGTAGCCCAGCCAGCCTTGAGGGAAACTCATTATGGCTGCTTGTAACTGTAACATGATCCTGTCCTATCACTACTTAGAGCTCATGACAGATATTAGTTGTTAATAATGTGCATGGTAACTTGAGCCAACGATGTCAAACATGTACCATTAATGGATAAATCTGGTCTGACCACTTCACAAAATGTTTTAACTGTGCTGCATTGCTAAAAATAATTACAACATGATGCCATTTCTTAAGCAGTCCTTTGTCTTCATTATTTCAGCAAGTATTAGTGGGTGTCTAGTAAGTTAATTAGGTTGATGGGTTTTTAAAAATATTCTCAACTGTAGAAATATTTTTTTTTTAAAAAAGATTTTTTTCTGATTAAATTTATGATTTTATTGACAAAGACACGAGTACCAGAGCTTGGAGAACGCAGACGCTGAATCTTTTCAAGCTCTTTAGAAGCCCAAATGTCAGTGAAGTATCTGATCTCCCTCACCCAACATTGAACTATACTATCAAAAAGTTTTATTCTTTTAAATATTACTATATATGAATTGTACTCAGTTTGACCATTCCTACAATTAACAGCAAATATTGATAAAAATAAACATACCATTAGCTGAGCGTGGCCATTCTGAAATGATCCTCCTGAATCTCCATTGGCGTCCTCCTGTCGGTCCACCACCCGGCATTTCACTGCCTCCTGAACCTGCAGCAAACCATGAGAGCACAGATCATGATCTTAATACAGGCAGGATACTGTATGTAAACATACACTACCCTGAAAAAGTCTTGAGTCCCCCCTCTTTTGTTTATGCTCTGCTAGAAAAATGGGAAACAGCTGAATCAATTTATTGAGCCCTGTGCAGTTCGTGCAATTCTTACTAATTACTTGAAAGTAAATATTTGTTTTGACCACTTTTATTCTTATACCCAGATGAGCTGTCTTAGCCAAGCTTTCTGTCATTTCTTTAAGTAGTTTTCAGGAATAGTTCTCCAGGCTTCTTGAAGGACTTTCCAAAGCTCTTCTTTGGATGTTGGCTGCCTTTTGTTCCATTTTCTGTTCAGATGATCCCACACTGCTTCAATAATGTTGAGGTCCAGGATATGGGGAGGCCAATCCATGACTGATAGCGTTCCATTGTGTGTTTTTATATACAGGTAAGCTTTTGAACACATTATCAGTGTGTTTGGGATCACTACTTCTTCTTCTTCTTCTTCTTGTTTTGGCTGCTCCCGTTAGGGGTCACCACAGCGGATCATCTGCCTCCATCTCACCCTATCCATTGCATCCTCTTCCCTCGCACCAACCCACTGCATGTCCTCCTTCACTACGTCCATGAATCTTCTCTGTGGTGTTCCTCTTCTCTTCCTGCCCGGCAGCTCCATCCTCAACATCCTTTGTCCAATATATCCACTATCCCTCCGCTGAATATGTCCAAACCATCTCAGGCTTGCCCGTCTGACTTTGTCTCCAGACTTCTCAACATGAGCTGTCCCTCTGATGTACTCATTTCTAATCCTGTCCATCCTGGTCACTCCCAGGGAAAATCTCAACATCTTCAATTCTGCCACCTCTAGCTCCACTCCTGTCTTTTTTTCAGTGCCACCGTCTCCAAACCATACATCATAGCAGGTCTCACTAAGATGTTTTCTTCTTTCATGATGAATCAAACTGTATTTTTCCATCAATCCCATCAATTTTGACAAGATCCTCAACATCACTGCACGGAATTCTGCCCCAAACCATGGCAGAGGGTCCACCATGTTTCACAGATGGCTGTAGACACTCACTGTTGTACGTCCTCAGTACACACTGATGATGATTTGAACCAAAACCTTTAAATTTGGAGTCATGATTTCATAAGACCTGTCACCACCGATTTTCAGTCAAGTTCCTGTGTGATCTGGCATACCTCAGCCTTTTCTCCTTGTTTGAATTTCTTAAGAATGGCTTCTTGACAGCCACCCACCCATTGAGACCATTTCTGATGAGGTTTCAGCGAACTGGATCAAATTATGGTCCTGAGTCAGATCTTTATTCTATTTCTTCAAGACATTATTTTCAGATACTGTTTTATCTGCCATGTCTTCTTTTGTCCTCCACTTGTCCAATTTCCTCCTTTTTTAAGAACATGCTGCACACCATGCCGAGCTATGCCAAGTTTTTGGCTAATAACTCTTTGGTAATCACTTTACTTGTGGAAAAAAATTCTTTTTTATGCTTTTCAAACTGTGTTATCCTTGACATTTTTTGCCGGTTAAGTATCTCTCAACTTTTGTAACCTGGTGTGGGTGACACCGAAGACATGAGTGGATGATCTTGTTGGTTTTTATTGCCATTTCAATGATATATAAGCACAAAGACTATGAGAGCCTCAGGTTAAACAGAGAATGATGCTGCAACAGCTTCTAAAAATGAGACTTCCTGAAGAAAACTTCTGAAAAAAGTCTGTGATTTCTTTGCTTCCTGTTTTGACTTCTTTGCCCTCAGTGTCAATATAAACAGTGACAGGGCTGTGGGGATGTCACAGTTGGCATGCAACGCAACCGATGAGGTGACCATAAGCCAGGTTTAAGCCATCATGGTGGATGGTAATATTGGCTGATGGTGGTGCCAGATGTAAAGTTTGGGAGAACACTATAATAAATATATAATAAAATCATCTTTTATGCCAACTTGTCTGGCATTGGCTATGGTATCTTGCTATAGACCAACGTGTTATAGCATTGCCCCGCTACTATGCCAACATAGCTGGTCAAGTAACTTGCTTTGTCAAGTTTCTTGTATAGACTACTTTTGGCACACCAAAGAATCTCAAAGGGAAGTGCTATAAAGCATGTAAAGCTTTAAACAAAACCAGGAGGAAGCAAATATATATAAGGTGAGCGTTCCTATGACGTACCTCTCTGCGAAGAATGCAGTGAACCATAACAATGACAAAGCCTTCCAGGGAATCAAACACAGCAAAAAGGATCTGGAAGAGCGCAGAACGCCGGTCGGTGATAGCCAGAACAGCTGACATCCACGTGAGAGCCAGGAGTGGCAACACCACACAGGAACTCCACAGTGAAGCCCTGCGGGATGGGAGGGGAATTGCAGTCAAGAAGAGCACAAATGAACATCGTCGAGACAGAACTACACTGGTTTCTTGCAAGTAAGCTGTAAGACCTTAGCTAAAGTGATTAGATGTTTTTATATCTACAGCATATCATATACACAACAATTCCAAATGATAAACTTATTTCTTTTCCTTTGTAAGAGTAAAATCTTGCAGCAATCTCCTACCTGCTTGTCATTAACTGTTCACCCTGTCAACATAGCGCTAGTCTACAGCTCTAAACATGCATTAGTACATAACATCACACCAAATAATTATGTTACTACCACAAACAAAAACATACATCCATTATCTTCTGATATATATGTTTGTAATTCACATATATTACATGCATGTATGTTTAAGATGGTTCAATCAAACCATAAAGGATTTAGTGCCACAGGAAAGAGAGGGAGGGGGGTGAGCAGTGGGGGAAAAAACAAGTGTAATGAGGCTGAAACAGAATGCAGACAACAGAAGAGGCAGAGCAGAGGAGGACAGACACAGAGAGAAAGATTCTGAAGAAGTGTCATTCCCTGACTCATTCCATTTGTTCTAATGCAAGCATTAAGAATAAACAAGCACAATAACTACCCACACTGTGAGTGTCGTGAAATTTTCTGTCATTCAGATCCCCTAAATAAACATAATTAGCAGGTTTAGTTTTAGTTACAGATTAGCCCAGAGGTGGAAAAAAGTGCCGACGACTACTACTCGAATAAAACGACACAGAACATTGGGTAATGCATTCATGTTGGCAAATTTGCCGGAAATGAAAGCTTTTTGCACAATATTGTATTTATATACTAATCGGTTGCCCTAAGATGCTATTCACAGCAACTTTTCCCTCTCTGTACTTTTTAAAAATCAGCGTTAAGCTGCTGTCAACCACGGCAGGTGTTACAGATTTAATGCACGATTAAATCCAAAGGAGACTTAGTAGGGATTGTTCAGGAACATCATGAGACTGAATTTAGGTAGAGACACTTATACATGTAAATCAGGGGGGATTAAAAATAATGGCCCCTCTCGTACATAAACTTGGTTTTCTCTGCAGTTAACGCCACCAGCTTCCAAGAAGACCCATTTAAGCTTAGGTTCACATTTACATTTGCCACACCAAAATGTGAATGTTGTAACAGAAAAACTGTAAGGCCATCATGTATGCACTTGATTTGAAAGGCTACATCTATGTTCTGATACTGTCCAGTTAGCATGCAGCTAAAATACAGCCTAATCCGAACCTGAAGTGATCTGGTGTGACCTGGTGGATGTCAAGTGGTTTGAAATTTACAGCACTGCTGTTTTGTTAATGAAAGAAAAAATTAAGAATTTTAAAAAAAAGTATTTAATCATTCTGTTTGTTCTTCATTTTCTTACTGGCAATTGTAAAAAATTAAATAAAGTGAGTGCCTCATGTTACATCAACATCCCAGAAAACACAATTTCCATCTTTATACTGTCCATATTAAGATCCAGATAGAAATTATGGCTATTGTACTAATGAAGGTGAGTGCGCACTTCCAGCAGGTCATTACTAATTAATCCATGCTGGCACAATCACTGCAAATCACTCATTTAGTGTCAAGTAATTTTCCTTATTTACCGCATATCAAGATAGTATTTTCATCGGCCACACATAGTGACTTTAATGAAAATGGTTTCCTGTAAGTGTTTGAAGTCACACACTTTTTTAACCATGTAAATTGTCTGGAGTTTGCATCAGTTATCCTGCAGAATGAAATGTGACACATCCATATTTAGAATGTGGAGTTTTATTTATTTATTTTTTAAAAAGCACAACTAATGGAAAACCATGAAAACACTTAGCTAATTTCCACCTCTGGTGTTAAACCGGTTTAAACTGACACATGGTTATGCTAATGGTGACCATTATCTTACTTGAAGTCATTTTAATTGTCCTGTGTCCCATTGTATGAAGACTTTTCCACCCTGCCCACAGTAACAGTCTATGCATCACATCATTGACAGTTTTTGGTG
The DNA here is from genome assembly GCA_015106775.1 of Etroplus canarensis. Taxonomy (NCBI): domain Eukaryota; kingdom Metazoa; phylum Chordata; class Actinopteri; order Cichliformes; family Cichlidae; genus Etroplus; species Etroplus canarensis. Next base: position 18,465 of record VUQH01022588.1, on the reverse strand, counting down.
TGAATCAGGAAGACTTAAGTAGTGTCTTCAAAGAGGATGAAATGCTGAAAAGCAGGAGTTAATTTCTCTCCACTGGTGCCAATTGCTTGCTCAAAGCAAATACATATAATATAATTATATATATATATGTAAAACTGAACTGAACTGAAGCCCACACAAGGGATAATTCTAAAATATTTAGCCTCTGTGTAAAGAATGTTCCTCTCCGTGCAAGTTACAAGGCATTTGGTCACCCAGTGTCTCCCATGTGTAATATCCTAAAAGTAATCACTGTTTGCGTCGATGACAACTTCACACAATATTGGTAATATGTTAACCAGCTTCACCTAACAGGTGCTTTAAATCAAAAGTTAACTTGTGGAGTTGCTTACTTAATTTATGGCCATCAGTTATGTTGCTCTGAGGCCCTGGTCAACTTCTCTAGAATATATACTCTATATTACGGCGTGAAATAACATCATTACCTTCAAAAGATTTTTTCGAGAACTTTGAAAGTTGGCCTAGAGTTCCTCAGACTTACCAGCACTCAGAAATTGAAAATTAATATCACCTGGGACTGAGGGCCATATCAGTGCTTCCCACAGTTTAGGTAACACATCTCAATATTGACTGCTGGGATGAGAAAGAGGTCAAAGCACAAACCTCGGTTCTGTAAGGACCATTTGATCAAAAGGCAGAGTGATGGAGCACAGCATCTTATCCTAGACTTCCACGGTTGACGATCTAAACTCAGCTGACATGGTTTAGAATGACTAGGAGTGCCGAGTGACGCAAAAGCAGCCAACAAGTGCTCATCGTATATGGGAATGTCAGTTTGAATTTTGGACTGTATCTTTTAGGTGACATTCACACTGCAGGTCTAACAATCTTTTGCTGAGATCTGACAATCTTGCGTGGTCATTCACTTTATAATTTAAATGCCACCGCCATCAGACTCGAGTGTGAACAGTCTATGGCCCTGAAGTGATGCATATGTGCAGAAGAAGACGTGACGTCATACACAGCACGCTTTGCTTAGAGAAGTAAATATAGATGCTACACATGTCAGTGCATGAGTAAAAACTAACTTTCTTTCCACTGACTAGCTCCATCAATGCTGTCTGCCATGCATTGTTTACATTTGATCTTGACGTCTGTTTCACTTCAGTGACTTAAAACGCGACATGACTGTTCAGACTGAGATCGCTTTGAAAAACATTGGATACGTATCGAATTTAGGACCACATATGAACGTGGCCTGAATTTGATTTGAAAATTTTTGATTTGTGCTGTTCAGACTGTCATATAAAAATCAGATATGGATCACATATCTGACAGATTTAGGCCACTTTTGCCTGCAGTATGAACATAGCCTTTGAATGCTAGAAAAGCTCATGACCTCATGAAGCTGGCTGAGACAGTACAGAATGTGTACTCTCAACTAGAACACAGAATGGTGTTATCAAAGCTACGGAGGGCAACTTTGTTTGCAACATAAATCCAATTGACATTTGTTCAGTGCTCACCCCACTAGAGCACTGAACAAATGCCATGCTAATTCATATTATGGATAAACACCATCTTCAGTATTACAGAACTCTCTGATAGATTTCTACTCAGGATTCATCGAGTGTCATGCCTCCTCCTAACACAGCTCAGGCTGTGACCACAACAACCCTACCCACTTGTTGTTCAAACCCCCCCTCATAATGAGGGACATCCAATCAGAAGAAAGACGGCTTAAAGGTAGAGGAGCTAAAACACCAGGTTTCAACGGAGGGGCTGCACAAACCCCAGTATAACATAAAGAAAGGATTATCATGACAATGTAAACCATGCAACGCTATTCTAGTAGAGTAAAAATAAAGAGCTGGAAATGAGCAGAAAAGGTCCACTTTAAGACATTAATGTTTGAGAGGCTGTATTTCTGAATTTTAAGTGGGAGCAGCACACATTACAAAAAGAAGAGGATGACTGCCTTCCATATTTCTAGTCAGATTCTATTAGCGGATTTGCTAGAAGTAGAAAATGATGGCCCATGCTGAATAACACACATACACACACACACACACGCACACAGTAAATGTATATTCTGTCTGCATTCACGGCCGTAACCTCTTCAATATCTGTGCTAATCAGCTTTGTGTCTCCTACGAGACATACATGCACACGCTCATTCTCATTCAATCATTCACATGTGCATAACTAACATGGATACAGTTGACACAGTTTGTTTTGAGGAGCAGCACATAAACTTCAAGAACCTCAATATATTGAATGAAATCCTCCCTGCCAGGGCATGAGGGAGAAGAAAAATGACAGAGGGATAAAGGACAGAGAACTAATCAAGTGAGGGAGAAGAAGGCAGGCGTACAGTAGAGGAGAGAAGAGAGGTAAGAAGAGTTAAGGAAAAATAATTAGCGGGACTAACATGGCGTTACTGGTAGCTGTGGTGGAAACGTCAGCCGAAGAGATAACTCCGCACTTGGCACATTTGAGCGTCATATTGTACAGTGGCACTGTCATCTGACTGCAAAGTCAAATTAACACGCTGTAACATACACAAACAGATACAGATGCACCTGCGCACGCACTCGCACGTGAGCACACACACAGACAGCCACGCACGCACAGTGAGTCACAGTGTTCTCGCACAGTCTCTCTCTCAGGGCTATAGCACGGTTGGTGTGTGTTTTTGGGTTTACCTGTGATTAACCTGGGGGTGGGGGGCGGTGGCAGGGGAGACGGGGGGGGGGAAACATCGTGTATTTCCTATTAAACATAATGTCTGATTTTCTCCAAATGGCTGGTCTGATGGCCTGAAGGAGCTGCCACTTGCTCTTGTAATTCAAAAAAAAGTTTTATTCAAATGCCTGATTTCATGCAGGATTTACAGCACTGCTGCTCAGATGATGGTCATGTATTGGATGTGCCTTGCCTGTTGTTATCTCTAAGCAATGCCAAGCTCA
>VUQH01022588.1:0-15343 GCA_015106775.1 Etroplus canarensis | reverse complement strand
CTCTCTCTCTCACACACACACACACACACACACACACACACACACACACACACACACACACACACATCTCTCACAAATCCATCTGGCTCCATCTGCCATTACCGTCAGCATTCACAAAAGAAAAAAATCTATAAACTATACCTCAGTCATAATTAAATGACATCAGTGTGTTCAGTATATTGCAGGAGTTAAATGTGACAGGGTATTCAGTCATCAATAAGCTGTGTGTATTCTCTGAGCCAGCCCTCTATAACAGAGCTACAAAGTTGCTCTACAGTATACAACCCAAGCTCCTGCAAGTAAAAGTCCTGTCCATTTCACCTTTTCTACACAGTTCAGAGAGTGACAGTTGGTGCACTGCCTCAGGGAATGTCTGAAAATATCTGCTTCCTATAGAGAAAAACCTGCACACAAACTGTAGTTTGATTCTACTGGGCATGATAGAACTGCCTTCACACAGTAAAAACACTTTAACAGATGGGTTTGATGGCAATCTGATTTTCCTACTGTCCCATGTGACATCTGTACACTCAGCAATTATTAGTGCAGTGTTCATTTAACTTTCAGATGCCCTTGAACTTTGTGTTAAAAGGTTAATGACTAACGAAAGGCTAACAAAAACTCCTAAAAGCTAACAAAACTGTAATTTTCTGTGGATCAGAGGTCCATCAATGGTCTACATGGTACATAGCTGTCAAGAGGGAACTCTGGTTAAATCTGATTTAAAAGTAGAAGTTTGGTAGACACCTAAATAATGCCTAGCCATGTGTAAAAAATGCAAAAAAGTTATTTTTACGGCTGCAATCGGAGAACAACATAACATCCATTTATGTGTACATGAAAATTATATTCCTCCTGGGGTTATATCTCATGCTGTACTTATTTCTGAACGGTCAAAATTTTTGCTCACCCGTTTTGGGGTGGCCTGGTAGTATAGCGGTTAGCACTGCTGTCTCATAGTAAGAAGGGCTTAGGTGCAAGTCTGCTGGTTGTCTGAGGAGTTTGCGGAGGTCCTAAGAGCAAAGAGGGTTCTTTTCAACCTGATTTACACATAAACGGGCATCTTTTTCAAGATGTCTTTTCTTGTGACGATGACTGTTCATTTGTTTAACCTCCTGATAGCCACAGGGTTTCTGACAAATCACGTAGGGGTTGGGCTAAGTTGAACAGTTTCGTACGGTTTCAGCACAGTTACAGAAACTAAGAGAAGATGAAGCTGTGCACATACCAAATGTATTTTGGTCATACGCGCCAAGTTGCCAGCAAAAATGTTGCCTCCTGGCTGTCAGTTTCAAGTAAAGAAAAGAGTGTGTCTATACAGGGGGCAGAAACCAAAACCCAATGTTTACTATTGATTTTCTAGATCGCTGAAGCATCTCTTGTTTCCAATTTCTATTACAGGAAGCAGATATATCTCAGTGGATTCTACATTGTCTTTGTCAGAGTTATTCTCAAAAACAAACAAAAGTGTAAAATGGACCCAATTGTGGTCCCCGAAAATGTGACATCTGAGTGGATTTCTGTTCACTTAAAGGATATATTAACAACTCTACATGTACTTCTAGTCACTTAAAAAACAAACCAAAACAAAGAAAAAAAACCCAAAAAAACAGATTATTTGCAGGTACGATCACCAAGAAAATACATCACTTTACTTTCCTCCCAAAACTCCTCATTCTATTTACAATTCTCCCTCCCTCCTGTTGTTGCGAGACAAAGACTGACTACAACGCTGGCAATATTGACAAGTAATAACAAACTAATCTGTTACCATATGGCCTTCCGCTAAACAACAATTAGAGCCGAGGAGCTGAGGGAATCGATTTTTGTAGCCTCTGGACGCCAGGATTAAAAAATCACATAATGGAAGAAATTCAATTTCAAGTAAAAGGGCAATACAGCCGCTAAATGTACGCTGCAGGCAGTGATATTAAAAAGCAATCAACACTTTGTGAAATACACCATTTCCCTGGACTTAAGGATCGAGAGGCAAAAGGTGGTTGGCTGGATGGGCGGGGTGAGGTGCATTTAGCCCAATACATAAATAGATACATATATAACCAACCAACATAGACAAGGATGGAGGTAATATTTCAGTCAAACAAACTTTCATCTGTACACGTTACAAGTTAAATGGAATGCTCGACTAAGATCTAAAAGCTCAGTGTTTGATTAACCCTCTATTCCAACCTGTAAATACATAGGCCTGATTAAATGAAATCATTTAACGTTCATTAAAGAGGAAAGGAGCACTGGTGCTAGTTTGATTTGGCCTCTCCTATCTGTTCTAATTTTCTCAGTGAATTAGCCTTTAATTTTCAGGGGAAAGTGGCCTCGGTGGTGAGCCCCATCTCAGAAGTTCAAGTTGACCTGCCTGGTGCGGATCCTGCTGCGTACTTAATTAGATTCTACACAAATTAATTAGCTTCATTAAACATGTTTGGGCTTGGATCCTTGAGAAGAGTCACATGGATGACGGGTGTCGTGGTTCGCCAAAAGAGAAAACATCGGCCCTCCTTAGTTCCTTTTTCTTCACAGTTCACCACATAGAAAACTAACAAACAGCAACATCATGGTATGGCAAGTTCAGTGGGAAAATGGTGTGGGCATTTATGATTTCGTATACATGGCCACTGCCTTAGGTGAGGCAGTCCCCATAGACTCTCATGTTAAAATACCCCACTCGAGAGCAATAAACAGCCTGACACATAACGGCTGTGGTCTCAATAGCTAATTTCTCCCATCACAACAACTGCATGGTGGAAGAACATGTTTTCTAACTGATCCCCTTGGATACTCATAAGGCACAAAGTTAGAAGTGTAGCCTCTTTGATTAATGGGTGTGCTGACAGTGTAAGCTGTTGCTGATTGCTCTCTGCTATGCCTCGCCTCTGCTAATTTCAGCCACTGAACTGGACCTCTGGACTGTGTTTCTGCTATTGGCGCCTTTTGGAACGTTTTAATGGAATTATCTGATAAATAATATGGCCTGCTGAGTGGTACAGACTTGCTATGTGGTTCCAGTACAGACTGGAAATATGGTCACACTGATGGATTTATAATTAAAGTGTATGAAACATCAGGCCTGTCCTCCAACACCTATTTCTGGTTTCTCAGTTACACCTGTTTGTTAAGATGATTACCACTATTACTTGTAAATTTGTTTTAAAAGACATGAGAGAGAAGTGGGCATGCATTCTAAGGCTTTTGCTTCAGAATACATGCCCTCTTGGAAATGCATATATTGATGTGGCAGCATGAATATATGCATTTCCAAAACTTCAGAAGTGTTTAAGAGCTTCAAGATTCACTTAAAATTCTGTTCAGTAGATGAATGAGGAAGTCAAACACATGTAAATATGTAAATGCTCATAAAAGAGCGAGTCTTCTAATCTATAACAGAATAAGATAAAGACGATGAACATCATGTGACTCACGAGCTGAATACAGGCCATGCTATTATCATAAGGACAAGGGAAATGGTAACTGCAACACTACTCAAAATGGTCCTTGTTAAGTGTAAATGTCCTTAATATTTTTTTAAGACTGACTATGACTATGACAGATGGCAGATAACACTTTCCAATCGATGCTGTGAGTGGGTTTGCTCTGGTGCTGACTTGCATAACTGATGGAGATTACTTACTGATCTATCAGTGAGCAGCACCATCAAAACCTGAAAGGTTTCAAGAGACAATGGACAACAAATCCTGGGGAACAGCCCTGGGCTGTGTAGCCATAGCCTTTTACAGTTTTTCTCAGCAACTAGGTCATTTTCACCAATAACACCTGGGGAGTCTAGAAGCTATCTGACCAGGACAGAGATTCTAAATCTCAAGAACTCCTGGGGTGGACAGTCTCCTCTGGAAGAGTGTCCTGAGCAACCTTGATTTTCAAGTGGTAGGAGAAGACAAAACAAACCCTGGACAGAGCTGGACAAAACCCATGTAAGCATGGTAAGAATATTCAAACACACAGAGAAGCGCCCTGCCTCGGTTCAGTCCCCCGATGCGCTTGCTGCGAGGAACACTGCCAACCTCTGAGCCACCGTGCTGCCCACACATATCACACACATATTATCCCATTTATGTGCGTAGGGGGCCAATGGGGAGACAGTCAGCTCTGCCAGTGGGTGTCTAGAACGTGCATGCACTGCTGGCTCTACTGTAAATGAACACCAGTGATGAGGCTGCCTGGATCCAAACATGCAATAGTGTGAAGAAGTCCAAAGAGAACCTTTCACTTTATGTGTTAAGTGAGCAACTTTCACATATCAGCAGGGTGTTTGTTGTTGACTGTGCTATTCAGTTGTCCTCATAATATCTATGTTAGAAAACAAGAGATAGATCACGGAATCAAGGAGGACATTTACATTCAAAACCAAAGCGCAGTCACTTAGATGACGTCCTTACAATTGGTGTCAACTTTTATCATGCATCCTAAGTACGTGTCAATGATATTTTTGTAGTGCACTTTGTACTTACTAGAGTATTACATCAATTTCAGCAGGGCAGTATTGTCCAAACCAAGAACTACAAGGTGTGCATGTACAGCAAACCGAACCATGACCAGGACTGTTGAGCTACCTACTACATTTTTTCAACATTTGCAAGATGCTGTACATTTGGCAGGACTAACATCGAATGTCAATGCCTGAAAAATGCTGCCACTGTTAGCCAGCAAAGCACTGGCATAGCACTCAGTGGTGGTGACATAGCTTCCTTCCACTGGCTCAAAATTCCCTACCTACTGAGGAAGAGAAATGTGCTGCATTACACATTTAACTTTTATCCATATATTTTTTGTGCACTGTATGTAGTCATACTTGCTAGTTAGAATGACTTAATGCACTCAAACTGTAAGTATGGAAATACACAATATGAAGCAAGTAACATCCTTTTGAAAGTTCAATAAAAACCAGCAAGTGGACTTAAATTAAGGTTACTTTGTCACGAAGACTTATTCCAAGGTCAAGAAGTTCTTTGTTCAAGTTTTGAACAGAAGTAAGCAAGTTAAATAAAATACATTTTTTTCTGCCTTTCTGATTTCAACAGAATGTTATCCACAACTCAATAACTAAACAAAACAGACTGTTAGATATTAATGTTTGAGATTCACATGCAGAATTGAATTCTAATAAATTCAAACTGCAATCCATAAGTTCTTGTTGTCAGTCAGTCTACAATTCCTCTATCAATCACAGAAGACAAGAATACAGACATAATCATGACAACCATACTAACCTGGCATACACACATTCACGTACCATTCAAGCAAACAGGAGAGATTTCATTACCACTCAACTACCAGGAGTTATTGGAAAAAAGTTTCTCTAAAAGCAGTATGGTGTTATTCTAGCCAGCTAACAGGAGGTAGCATCAATCGGAAGATCAATAGTGAGGTGAATAGGCAGGAAGTAATAGTAAGCCAATCAGAGGAGCTTGCTAGAGGATTCAGCAGGCTTGGCGATGGGCAGGGCCGGTAAGCCATACATTAAGAAGAGGGTGGAATGGGCAAGTATTTTTTTTTTTTACCCAATCACTGATGACATGGGAGGGGGCTTCTGAGACTGATGTGTTCCTGATTGGAGAGCCCTGAGTGAGAGAGAGGGGATTCTGTGCAAACTCAAACATGACATTTCAGACAGAATAAAAACAAGTACACTTGAACAGAGAGATCATTAAAGAACGAAAACATTTTTTCAGAGAGAGAAAGAAAATAACATCTGAATGCACCAACATGGCCAATGGAGACAGAACAGCCTGCAGGGTAAAGGGCAGCAGGGTACACGTGTGCTCTGTGGTCTGACCAATGGATTTTTGGAAACCACACCAACAGTCATTGACATTTGCCACCACTACCCAGTGACACATGTTCTCTTTGCGAATCCACATCTATAAATAAAACTGCGTGAATGTGTACAACATGCACGCAAAATTTTTCATAGCAGGTTTTCTGGGTCATTTGGATAAATGCTGTATTATATCTTATGTACCAAGGAACACCCCAGCATCTTGGAAAGAGTGCTTGTTAACCACAGATTGGATATACTGTAAAAGTAGTGTCTAGATCTGAGAAATGAAGCCAATGCAGAAGTGCCTTAAACCTGCCTTCTTTTTAGTAGCCAGGAGGGGCAACTCCTGTCACAAAAATAATTCTGGTTAATAGAAGGCAATAGGAAAATGACCCTCGATTTGTAACCTCAGTAAACACTTTCTTCGTGACTTTATGATCTCAGTAGCCAGTTTCAAGTCTCACTGAATGCAACATGATATTCATTTTGTAAATTATGGTTCCCATTAGAATCAACAAGGAGGATAAAGCAGTGCAAGCTTTTGGGTGGGCTTTAAGACTGAAAAGCTGCTACCACATGAGCAGAGAGCCCCACTAAAGTTCTCAGTCTCAGCCCGAGGCTTCAAAACCGCACCTCGCCAACCAGTGGGTGGTGTCAAAGTCATTATGTCCATCTTTAAAATACAGTGCATGTTGTTAACTGACAAACCCACAGGCAGGTGGGGGGATTGATGCCATTTCTGGCATGAATTTAGAGAAGCATTAAAAACATTAAATCATGGTAAAAATGTACCTTCCAGCAACTCTAAAGCTGTCATATTAACACTTTGTATCCTGTTGGTTAGTTATTTTAATCCAAAAGTTGAGTGGTGCTGCCTGTACTAAACCCTGTGATAGTGAAGAAAAAACAAAAGCTGCTGCTAAAACACAATATCTTTCCCTGTGCTCATCATTCAAATTTGAACTGATCGTGTCCTCTTGCTTTTGTTGACCCCTACAGTCCACATGGTGATGAAATCACTTCATTAATTTGGGCTGGGCCTGGAAAGGGCACAAGATGCAGTAGAAAAGACAGATATTTCTAAGTTAGGGAGCCATGGATTTGATTACTGCATTCACAGAAGTCTCCCAGTTTGCTTTGGAAATTCTTGCCAGAGATCCTACAATGTTATTGTGATGTGGTCGTTCAAGGAGGGGGCTTAACTCTTTACTGCAACGCACAGCGGGCTGTGTTACATCATTTGACACACATCAAATGATGCCAGAAACATGATGCAGATGTGTCATACAGAGTAAGTAACTGAATTGTCCTGATGAGGTCTGACATGTAAAAATAAATAAATAATAAAATGAAACAAACAAAAACCTGTTGCTGGAAGGTGCATTTCCCCCAGATGGTTTCTCCCAGCTTCCTGTCTGGGTGCTGACCGTGCACAGATAAACCTAGGGCTTCTCAACTGACACTAAAGAGTATTTCACAAAATGCTGGAGTGTTTCTTCACAAAAAAGCCAATCTCAGCACCATATTTATTGGCAACAATAAATAATATAATCATAATTACACAATGAAAATAACTGACAATAATTAAAAACACGATACCCAAAATAATTACACATTTTAAAGAAATCTACATGTTATTAGTACTGGGTTTTATTTCTGTTGCCCTGGCCTTGGGTTTTTTAAGTTATGATAATGATATACACACAGAAGTAATTGCTGAAATCTGGAAACATGATGAAACACATATGACCGTAAGATCATGGAAATCTTTAGGTAGCGCAGAAAATTCCCACAAATTGTCAGGAACTGACACTGAATTTGAATCTCAGGCAGATGAGAAGCTTGGCATTTCACCATCATTCTCTATAGATCTAATGTAGACTGGCCTATACATGAAAATGTTGTGAGCTACACAAATGCTAATCAGGGTAGCAAGGTACCATCACTGCTCCTAGTTATACCTCTCAAAGGAACTGATTCCATTTCAGGATACGCTCTGGTACGAATGAATGAAAGCAACATTTTTGTTTTTACAGTTTTCATTTCAAGGGGAGGCTGTGGTTTCAGGAGTTAGAGTGGGTTGTCTTCCACCAAGAAAGTTGGTGGTTCAATCCCTGGCTTTTCCAGTCTAAACGCCGAAACGTCCTTGGGTAAGACACTGAAGCCCAAAATTGCTCCTGATCAGAGTGTGAATGTGTGCACGATAGTTAAATGTGCTTAAAGGCGTAGAGTAAAAGCACTGTGTGAAAGCGTGTGTGAATGGGTGAATGAGGCTTGTAGTAAAAAGCACTTTGAGTGCTCAGTTAGAGTAGAAAAGTGCTATTTAAGCACCAGTCCATTCACCAATTCATGATTTGACTTGTTTAGTTTTGTCCTGTGACTACTTAAGCGTACACGACTCCGAAATTTTCATTAAAATGCTATCATCACCCAAAAAACTCAAGACCAGGGCTGGAGAAGTGAAACCCTAGTTGTAATAAGCCAACGTTTCTTTTTTTAGTGGGGGCTTGCTGCTTAAAACCCTGCTTCCCTTTACTAGAAACAGCCAAACGGGTGAAAACTAAAGATATGGATGAGTTTTACAGAACTTCACATCAAGAGCAACACCTGCAAACAAAGAGCAGCTGGAGGAAAATGCGACACATTTGAAACTTAAAAAGAAAGCAATGAGATGAGTCATCATCTTGCTCAGTCTGTGCAGGACCAATAACCAGACAGCCTTCTCCACATTTTATTTGTTTTTTGTCTTTTTTTTAACAATTTTCTATCCATAGTTTGATGTGCCTCACAGACATGTGAAAACATACAATAAATTTTTCTTTTGATGGTACAAATAACATTGATTCAGTCATATTTCTGAATCTTTTTCTCTTTTTTCTTTAGTCTCTCTGGGTTAAAAATGTATTTATCTTCAGCCAATCTGCCACTGTTTGGATTGATAGCCCTGGATAATTTGACTCTAAGAGCTGACAATGGCACGTTTCCTACTCCCCCCACCCAAGCTACAGCAATCAGGCTGGTTATAGGTCACTGTGTAAAATGGATGTGTGGTATAAGGCATACCCCGCCCTCTCCTTTAGTTTCATATCAGTTATGCCGTCTTTGGACACCAGTTTGTTAAAAACGAGAATCCCAATAACCATGTTAACCTGCCAAAGAGAAGAGGCACAGGATTAAAAGCAGAGAAAGACAGTTTCATTACTTCACAACATGCAGCACTGCTCTGGTGATGGCAATGACTGGAAGTGGCTGTGATGATGTTCATCATGACGAGATGATGGCAGTGGCATGCTCACAGATGAGTCACATCACGCACACTAGCTGTACTTACTGTAGGCTCTGCACTGCAAATACTAAACAGCACCGTGTCAAATGTTAGTGACACCAAATGGAGCATGAACGTTAAAAGAAAGCTAGGATATATGTTAGTTAATATGTGCTAAAATATGAAACATGAAATGCGAGCTGAGAGCGAAATCAAAGGTGGTGGTGGTTGTGGTGATGGTGGTGTATCTTCAGCTGGCGGACTTCCTAAGATTTTACTGCCTTGAGGATTCACCATCTATAAAACACCCTGGTACAAACCACTCCAGTGGGGCTGCATACTGCAGTAGTAGCTCTTTGTTAGAGAAGCAGGTTGTGCAAAAAGGGCACCCAAACAAGCTGCTCACTTGTTGGTGGGAAAAGCAAACTGAGAAGTGAATCACTGAAACTATGGCTAATGGACTTGATTAGCAAAACATGGACAGAGTGTCACTGCAGTGTGTATTCTGCCTGAGTTTATGTCTGCGATTTACTTCTGATTTGGGCCGAATACTGAAAGAGCTGACAATAAATAAAGGAAATTACCTCTACATGTGATTTATTTGTAATGTAATGCTATCCTTGTCAGTTCAACAGCAGCTTTGAAAAGGTGGAACGTTTAAGGTATATTCCTGATATACTGTATGAACAACTGCTGTTGAGGCCATTATTTTCTATACCGGTTCAGGTAAGACTTTAACCCTTTATGACCTACGGGAGCGCCGGGGATCCTATTTGCATATCTATTTTTAAATGCCAGTAGAACTGCAACCACACAAGACAGAGCAATACTTCTTTTGTTATATAAAACCAGAGCAGTTACACTTAGATATTACACATTCAACGTGTCCCAGAGAGCTGTTTCCTTCCACTGATGGGTTTGCAGAAATCAAGTAAAAAGCGCACACAAAACAAAAACATTGTAATCCAGAAGCAGATGCTTTATCAATCTGATCAGCCGTTCACAGCACTTCCTACATTGGAATATACATTGTCAGCATGAACTATCAGGTGGTTTATATGTGCGCCACGCACTCCTACAACAGAAAGTGATGTCATTTTCCCAGGAATTGTAGTTTTGAATTGCAGTCCTATTACAGCTCTACTTCTGTCATTGAAAAGTAATGTTTGACTTTGCACCTTTCTGTATAGAAGTTCCTGGGACACTTAGAACTGTGATTGCACTGTTGGAAATAGTTTGTTTTGATGTACATGCTGTCTTTTTGCAAGCTGTGCACAATATGCATTTAATTTTGTTTTTGGCACAGTTTATAAAAATGAGTGTACCTCAGAAATGAAGTTATAAAAACACTCAAAAGAAAATATGTATCATTTTTTTCCCATTTTTTTGTTGTTTATTGTACTTTTTTAGCAATTTATTTAGTTACTATGGAAATATTACTAGACATTATTAAAATTTGGAATGTAAAGGTTGTATTGATGCATAGCAAGTTGAAATTCTCCAGAATGGCCTTGCAACATGTAAACATGTTAAGATAAGTTCTGCCAGACTTGTTCTATGGTAGGTCATAAAGGGTTAAAAAGCCATAAACACTTAGCAAAAGCATTTATAGCGCCAACATTATGCTGGAGTTACCAGAAAATGATTAGTTTAAATAGTGAAGCTAAACACTGATCAAATCTGACCCAAGAGCAATGTTTCAGCAACGATGCTGAAAACTATGAAAAGGCTATTAAATTACTTATTAATATGAACTGTGGATTGACACTGTAATATAAATAAGGAACCACAGAATACTAGTTAGACATTTTTGAACAAGCATAAATAATTAAGGAAAAGGGGAGAAAAATGTTCAGGGGTAAGAAACAAGGCAGAGGCGAGGAAGAAAAACAAGAAATTGCAAAGGTACACAAAGGAAAATAAGGAAAAGGTGGAATCAAAGAAAGGAATGGACAGTGAAGTAAATAACCAAGCAAGGTGGGAAAAGAGTGGGTAAGTAAGGAAGAGCAAACAGCAGGAAGTGTCACAAAAAAGAAAAAAAATAAGGATAAGAAAAAGATAAATCAGTAAAAAACAGGATGCATAAAGGTGGAACATATGATGAAAAGTGGTTGAAAACCAAAAGCTAGGGAGTGAAAACATAGTATACGTGAGTACATGAACAAAGAAAGGGAAAGACACAGGAAGCAAAGGAGGAATTAAGATGGAAATCAAAGGTGGACAAAGTACAGACAGAAGAAGACAAGAAGAAAGGAAAACCAGGGAAAGGTAGGGGACAAAATAAGAGGTGGACCAGGAAAAAAGGAAAATGGGGGAAGCAAATACAAGGAAACAAGGGGAAGTCAGAGGAAATCAAACAGATAGAAAGTGGAAGGAAAAGAAGAACGGAAGTTAGCATGGTAAGGAATGGACAAAGAAGGAATGAAGAAATATAAGCAAAAGATGATGTAGATAAGGAAAAGAAACAGCTGGGAAACAAAGACGGAAATGAAGACAATGCAAAGAAAGAAGGAAACAGAAAAATGGACAAGCACGGAAGGAAAAAGGAAAGGAAATAAGGAAAAGGAAATAGCAGAAAGTAAAGAGAAAAGCAAGTGAGGAAAGAAGGAGGCAGGAAAGATAAAGAGGAAGAAAAGAAAAAGAGTAGGAGACAGAGAAGGGAATGGGGGGGTGGGGTCTATTAGCTTTGCAAGGTTTTAGTTATGTTAACAGTTACACTGAGGTTCCAGTTTTAGATGAACTATTATATAATCATGTTCAATAAAAATCAGGTTTAAAATGACCTTTAAAGCTAAATATACTATATGACTACCATAATATTAACGTCTGAGTCCTGGGCCATTATTTTTAATGCTGCACGTAAAATAATCCTGTGCTTTTACAATCTGCCTTAACACATGATGTCATATTTTAAATGAAACAGCGTCATTACTAAGCCTGTCGTCGTGATTACTAAAATAAACAAATGACTGAATACACACACACTGAATTCAGCTTTTAAAAAAGCGAGGTGACATGATGGGAGCTATAGCTATGGGTCAAACTTATATGTAGTGCACGTGACTCGAAAAGAAGTACAGAAATGCAGTGAAGAAATACCAAAACTACAGCTGCAGCAGGTCCGACAAATGCATAGAGAAGACCTCCTTCCAGAGACAGCCAGCAGCTACGGGAGAGGAGCAGGAAAACATGGATGTAGAGAGAGAGGAAATTAGAGTTGGGGCGAGGATTGAGGTGGGGAAGGGGGGAGGTACACGGAGGGTTTAGAAGAGGAGGTGAAAGGTAGAGGAGCGTTTGCGTGACAATATTGCAGATGGTGAAAGATAGATGAGAGAGAGAAAGAGAGTAGTTAATTATGCTGCAAACATAAACCTTCAACCATGTGTAATACTCTGCCATCAATAGTTAAAGAGGATGAAGTATACACTGGTAGATCTATGGAAGAACATGCTTACTAGCTTGGTGTTCCATATCCCTTTGCCTTGGTGAATCCCACTGAGATTGCCACTACTAGAGCAGGGAGACCTGGGAGGAAATAAAAATGGATTTTATCACAGAGGAGGTGACAGGACAGAAGAGGTCACTAAGGAAAATGAAAGAGGAAAAGGAGGATGTAAAGAAAGAAAGGGGACAGCGAAGACAAGAGTGAAGCAGGGAGGAAAAGAATGGGAAGGTAAGCAAATGTAAACCAGCAGGAAGCAAGGAAGGAAGTAGGCAAGAAATGGAAAGGAAGGTTAAAAAGGAAAAAAGAAAAGGAAAAAAAGGAAAAAGAAAGCAAATATGGACAAAAGAAAAGCATGAGAGAAACAGAAGTCCAAAATAGGGATGGAAAGGAGGATGGAAAGAAAATAAGGAGGTAGAGGGTGAGTAGAAAGAAGGAAGAATGAAAGAAGTGAACAGGGGAAAACAGTAGAGAGAGAAATTACTAAAGAAGGGGACAGGGAAGGAAAGATGCAGAAGGTAAAAACAGAATAATAAGGAAAAGGAGGGGAAAAGAGGGAAGCAGAGAAATTAAGGGACAATGAAAAGAAGATATAAGGAGGTTAGAAAAGATGGGATGAGTAAGAAAAGGAAAATAACAGGATGCAAGGAAGCAAACAGCCAAGAAAAGGAAGGGAAAGAGGAGGCATAACAGGACAAGGAAAGAGCAAGAAAGAACAGAAATAGAAACTGAGAAACAAGTAAGAAAAAGGTGAAAGAGCACAAATAAGAAACAAGAAGTAAATGAGGAAGTAAGTAAAAGAAAGACAGGGACCGGGAAGATGAAAAAGAAAGGGAAGAAAAGAGGAGTTAAATAAGGACAGTAAAGGCATAGGAGAAAGAAAGCAAGACTAAGGAATAGACGGGAGGAAAGAATGTGGGCCAGGAAAGATGGGACTAAATAAGGATAAAAGCGATTTGGAAGTAAAGCGTGAGTAAGAAAGGAAATAAAAATTGGTGAGCGAGATGAACGGAACAACATGGCAGACAGCAGAGAGAAGGCCCACCCCAGCCGAGGCACAGGAAACGCTTGCGTATGATGCGGTTCCTGAGGCGGCCTGTCACCGCCATGTAGGATTGCCACGCCTCCGTCAGAACCCAGCAGAACGAAGACAGGAAAAAGAAATGAAGGAAAGCAGCAATCAGGGTGCATAAGACCTGAAACAACAGAAGAAGACAGGAAGCAAGTGATGAGATTGTTAATTAATTAATTAGTTAATAAATAAAGGCAAAGGACGCAACTGCGGTCATGTGACACACGCTGCTTGACTCTCACCTTATTCCGTGTTTGTGTCTGTCCAATTAGGATAAGGGCATTGGAGGAGATGATGGAGAGGCAGAAGTTAATGAGGATGACTGAGCGCTCAGAACGGATGTACCTGCAAGAAGGTGAAAGAGACACTATTTACCAATGAGGCTGATATCAGTCAACAATACCAATATTGGCTTAGATGGATCCTTTCCCAAAATGTTGTTGCTGATATGGTACGCAAAGTGGATAGAAGTATTTGGTCACCTACACATTCCACCTACAGGGGCTTTTCTGACCTCCCATTCTAAATCCATAAGTATAAAGATAGAGTTGGTCCCCACTTCTGCAGCTAGAGCAGCTTCCACTTCTCTGGGAAGGCTTTCTTCAAGAGTCAGCAGCGTGTCTGTGGGTCCCACGCTGATGCTCGATTGCTTGCTTTAGATTAATTCTGTAATGAGCCTTGATTCTCCTTAGCTGGTGCTGAGCAGTTTAGGTGGTTTTAACATTGTTTTTCTTCTTTTTGCTTTTCAAACAAAAAATCCTTTAATAACTAGGGGTATCCGGGCCTAATAGTGGCTGTGCTTGAGAAAGACTGTTGCATGTTAAACCTAATCCCAAAGATGCTACCAGTGACCTTGTGGTGTGTTGATGTTAATGCAAGTGAATTTACAAGAATAGCACAGCTGACATTAGTGCCAGTTTGAAGTGGTCTTAAGACCAGCAGAAACCATGTTAGACCATCCATTCTATGCTTTTGCAGCATTGCTCTTTTGTCCTTTGATGGATTCAAGTCAGGTGGTACATACAATGCCTAGAAAAAGTGTTCACCCTCCCCTTGGATGCTTCACCTTTTTATTTCTTTGATAAATGAAATCATAGTCAATATGATTTGTTTTATTTTACAAGAATTTGCAAAAAAGACCACTGCCATATCAAAGTGAAAATAACTTTTTACAAACTAATGTCAATTAATTTAAAATATATAGTGTAAAATAAATGTTTGCATAAATATTCATAATATCCCTTTAAAGGGACTGACCTAACTCAACAAAAGGTCCAGCGAGTTGATTCCAGCAGTGTCACAGTTAGTGAAATGGAGACCACCTGAGTGCAGCTGATGTGTAGTGTAAAAACAGCTGTGTCTGGGAGGTCCAGTCTCTGGTTCATCAGTATTCCTGCTACAACTGAAGAACACTCCAAGCAACTCAGAGAAAAGATCACTGAAAAGTAGAAGTCAGGAGATGCTACAAAAAGATTTCCAACTCACTGGACATCCCACAGAGTTCAGTCAAATCCATCATTAAGACATGGAAGGAGTATGACACTAAATCTGCCTAGTGCTGGACGTCCTCACAAACCGAGTGACCGGGCAAGAAGAAGACTGGTGAGGGAGGCCACCAAGACACCTACGACCGCTCTGAAGGAG
This sequence comes from Etroplus canarensis, assembly GCA_015106775.1. Taxonomy (NCBI): domain Eukaryota; kingdom Metazoa; phylum Chordata; class Actinopteri; order Cichliformes; family Cichlidae; genus Etroplus; species Etroplus canarensis. Next base: position 126 of record VUQH01022588.1, on the reverse strand, counting down.
TCAAAAGCTTCAGTGGCTCAGTTGGAGAGACTGTACACACAACAGCTGTTGCCGGGGTTCTTCACCAGTCCAAGCTGTATGGGAGAGTGGCAAAGAGAAAGCCACTGTGGAAAAAAGCTCAAATTA
>VUQH01022587.1:0-29088 GCA_015106775.1 Etroplus canarensis | reverse complement strand
AAATAAAATTAAATAAAAGTTTTTACATCATGAATCCACTATATATATATGTGTGTGTGTGTGTGTGTGTGTGTGTGTGTGTGTGTGTGTGTGTGTGTATATATAAATAAATAAATGTGTGTGTGTGTGTGTGTGTGTGTGTGTGTGTGTATAAATAAATGTGTGTGTGTGTGTGTGTGTGTGTGTGTGTGGTACAAAACTAGTAATAATGATACAACTAGACTTCTGATTATAATGCCATTGCAGAACAATTACACTGTGCTACAAGATCAAAAAGATTGAATCCTACGTTTCCATTTTCCACATTTTGATTATTCAGCTGAACAAAGAGGGAAAATGTGGGGCATCAGATCCATTAGAGTCCACTAGCTGAATGTAAATTATGACATTAGGAGCAATAAAATAGCTTGGATCTCACAGTAAACACTACTGTCTGAAGTATCCTGGCTGCCAGCGTATGGCTTCAAACGAGACACAGCTCCCACACCTACAATCCATCCACAAATCATTACTGGCCTAATGAGCAACATCAAACCCTAACATTACAACATGCTACTACTACCTCTGTGACAACTAGGACAGCAGAAAAAAAGAACGATATGTCCTTGGCTCTTCTTTTTCCTTTACTCTATGTAGGTTTCGTACCCTGAAACTATATCAACAATTCTCGCACTTCAGAGGCTGGAATTTGCTGTTTCTGCTTTGTCTCTACTGGTTCATGTAAGTGCAGTTATTCTGTAATGCACATTGTTCCCTTTTAAAAGTAGAGGATTGTATCTACCCTCGCTATCTCAGTGGCCACACAGTGTTCAATTACATTGATTTCCCCCCCACCCCCTTCTTCCTTTGTTGTCCTGCTGGATATTTTATAGGCTTTGAAGCTGCATGGAAGGCAGGAAACAAAGGGTGCAGCTGATATCACTCTGTTAACAGTTAATCTAAAAACATTACAAAAAAATTCAAATGACCATAATAACATATTACTGTTGTTTTGTAAGGGCTCTGAGATCTCACTTTAATTTTTTTAACCTAAATGGAAGGACACAAATAAAAGCAAGATGTTGCTGTTTTCTCTTTAATGGCTTCATGGTTATTATGGTTGAGATAATTCTCTGTGTTACTCAAAATAATGTCCCTATTTTTGTGACAAGAAACTGATTTTTGAAACTGATTTCAGGATTCAAATAACTTAAAGATAACTTGGTGAGGCTGTCAAAAATGACTAAAATGGTGACATACACTCACTGGCCACTTCATTAGTTATACCTTAATAATCCTGGGTTAGACCATATTTAACTTTCAGGAATGCCTTAATTCTAAATAGCATCAAGGTGCTGGAAACATTCATCAGCGATATTAATTCATCATGATAGCATCACAATTTTGCTGTAGATTTGCCTGCTGAAAATCCCATTTCATCACACTATTGGATTGAGATCTGGTGACTGTGGAGGCCAGAATGTGGAGTACGGTGATCTCATTGTCACGTTCAAGAAACCAATTTGAGATGACTTAAGCTTTGTGAAATGCTGTGTTATCCTGCTGGAAGCAGCCATCAGAAGATGAGTACTCTATGGTCATAAAGGGATGAACATGGTCAGCAATAACATAATGTTTAAACAATGCTTGTATTACACCACCAGCAGTGGCCTCAGTCAATAATACTGGGCCGCATAGATCCATGGTTTTATGTTGATTTTACAAATTCTGACCAGGCAGTGTCTTTCCAGTTTTATGTCCTCCAGTTTTGGTAAGCCTGTGCAAACTGTAGCCTTAATTTCCCATTCTTCAATGACAAGAGTTGACCTGGTGTGGTCTTCTGCTGCAGTAGCCCGTCTTTTTCAGTGTTTGGTATGGTGTGGATATGCTGGTTGCAACGAGTGGTTATTTGAGTTACTGTTGCTTTTCTATCAGCTCAAAGCTCAGACCAACCTGTTTGGCACCAACAACCATGCCACATTGAAAGTTACTTAAATCACTTTTCTTCCCCATTCTGATGCTCAACTCAACTCAGCAGTTGAACATTACCAATGATGAAGTGACCAATGAGTGTTTTATTGTGAGGTTTCAATTTACTTATCTCATTTAATGTTCACTTGGCAATCACACAGTTGGACTGATGGTATATTCTGGGTCATAGCAATAGATCATGTTTACATGCCTAACATGAAAAATGCAAAAGCAAAATGATTGCAACTGTAACACGAGTAACATACTCATGTATATCGTGCTGTGCTTGTTAGGATAATTAGTATTAGAAAAAAACATAGGTTCAGCTCTTACTGGCATTCACAGAGCCATTTCGAGACATGTTAGACATTGTCTTAATGGGCAGTCTGAGAAATGTATGGCTAAGTAGTGTTCTCCTATGACATGCTAACTGCATTATTGTGATACAATATATGTACTGACTTGGAATTGTATAAACAACTTAACTGTAGTCTTGCTTTACTTGAAGATTTGTGATTATTGTAATGCATAGTGAACATGAAAGGATTTATGATGGAAGTGGTGTTTTGATTGATGTTCCGCCACTTTGTTCAGAATTAAATGTCTCAACTCGTCGTAAATCTGATGAAATTTTGTACTAACATCTTCCCCAGAGAGACAAAATCCCACTGACTCAGGTGATCCCTTAATGTTAAGTCTTGATTCGAACAGATTTTTTATAACGTATCATGCAAAATTTTTCAAAATTTGTTGCAGATATTTAAACATTTATTCAAACGTTAAGGTTATTATTTTAAATTGTCCAAACAGAATGGCCATACTCTGTTTTAACCATCCTCATGGATATGGCTAGTGTAGACCAGTAACGTAAGACCAGTTCCAACCAGTAAGCAGCAGTAGGCTGTTATTTATTGTAATCAGTGAAAAACATAAAAGCAGCCCATCTTGTCTAGAAAACCTAAAGCTGTTATGCATGCAAACATGCTCAGGTAAATGTCAAAATTTAACTTGGCAACATGTGATTTACCATCTGAAAGTTGTATTTTTCCTACTTCATAGTTTCATACTAAGCCAAAGCAGTTTTTGATGTTTAAACCCGAATGGACAGTGCGTGAAAGCAAGAATAACCTGGACGTAAATGGAAAAAAAATAAAATATGAGTCAAACCAATCAAAAGATGGGTCTTAAACTCTATCTAAGGTTGGAAATATGCTCAGATCATGGAAGATCATGGACCTGCTACGATAGTGTCTGGAACTTTGGCTTTTTTTCTTTTAAAAAAAAAAACTTTTTTATTTTAATTGATATTATCTGAGATAAATACACAGGCAACTACATACAACAGCCACTTCAGTAGGTATACCTGTTCAACTGCTTATTGATGCAAATATCTAACCAGCTGCCATCAAATTCAAGATGAGCTAGTATTTTTCATGCAACAGTAAAATGTCTCACTTTCAACATTTAATATGTTTTCTATGTTCTCTTGTGAAAAAAGAACATAGAACTGTGTAAAATATTGGTTTATTAGATTTACAATAATTGCATTGTGTTTTTAATTATATTTTACTCAACATCCCAACCTTTTTGGAATTGGAGTTGGAGTTGTACTTTACATTCTGCTTTCGTTTGCATTTGACAATGATGTATCACATTAAGTTTATCACAGTGTCGTTTTACAGGTGATTGAAGTGCATAATCCTACATGCTAGTGTTAATATGTTTGCGGAGTTCACTTTTAGTCTTCACTGAAACTTTATTGTATGCATTTGAACATGAAAATCAATATTTTGCAGCTGCTCTCACTTTGTGCTGAAAGGCTATTTCAAGTTTTTTCAGAACACATTACACCTGTTCATGAATTTATGCATATCCCATCAGCCTCACTTTGCAAGAGGCAGTTTTCATACTCACAAGCATTGTTGTGTTGCATGTGAATGCAAGGCTGGAATTGATGTTCTTGTATAGTTTAATACGTACACTCATCACGATGAATTGAGTGTAGTTAACAAGTGGCACTAACTTCTTAAAATTAAATTCATTTCCAGGCACAACCATTTCCTTGTTTAGTTATTACCTCAGATGTGGACAAAATAGAGCCATCTGCCAAATGTATCTCAGAGCATATCTTTGTTAGACATAATGGGTTATGAATGTGAAAAGAAAATAATCACAAATTAGTTTTCAAGGTTGTGTCAGTTAATTAGCACCTGCTTAAGTGGTCAGTGGAGATGCCCACATCCTACTGTGGGATGAGGCTGTGAACACCATCAAAAATGTCCCCATTAACCAAAAATGTTCTCAGTAATAGCAGATATTATTGAAAGTGTTTCACAGGGGAACTCTAAAGGCCGCATTAGGTAAAACAAAACAATACCATGAATTAGCAATATTACAGGGTACCTAAATTAAAAAAGGGTAACAGTAACAATAATAAAATAGAGAATTAATGATGTGTTTTAGTTGTACATAACAAGAATGAAAATTAAATCTTAAACAGCATCACTGTCGTGTTATTTCTTTTAAGAAGGGATCTTTGTGCAGGAAATGACGAGTTATATTTGCTGCTGGTAGAAAAAGAAATCTCATTAGCAGTTGAGCTTCATGCTCTACAAAACTGTCAGTGACATCCTTCTCTCCTGCCCCTGAAGACTTGTTACAGTGTTCAGGGCAACTTGTGAAGGCATGGCAGTGTAAACTGATGTTTGAACTGTGACATGAATGCAGATAGAGAGGCAGTATTATTTTCTAGAAGAGACATCTTTCTCCTCGAACAATGCCTCCTTCTTTTTTATTCAGATAATCTTATTTGATATTGCATTGTCGTGCTGTCTTCCAAAGTGTCACATAGCAATTACACACTTGTAAAGACCTATAGGCTGTGCAGTTCAGACCACTGAACATTGTTCTCACTTGCTGGGTGATATGTCAGGAAGGTCTGGAATTTTTTTCCTTGTGCCCTATTTGTCTCCTTTCTGAAAGGATGCAGTGGAATTTGGTGGCTTGGCTTCTTACTCTGTTTGTCAAAATGGTCTCTACCATAACACTATTATTTGACTTCAGGTTTATTGCCAGGGTTTAGTTCTGAATACCTGCTTACAGAACAATACATGATCCAGCAGTTATTCATTAGCCATTCTGACAGGCGTCAAAACTGGTGTTATAGTTTGACACAAATTACAACCACAATGTTATCATATTGTTTCTCAAACAACGCAACATAAAGCTCACATGTAAGGCCACTCTTATCTCACAACATTGGGGTAGTTGGCAAAGATTTTTTAATCTTCTGTCATGCAATAAGATTTATCTTATCAGTCTTCTGTCTCAACACATCAAATAATGTCATATACTTACATCAGTAAGATCTATGTGCTTCTGTTTCTTTACACTCAAGATTTTCTATAGCTACACCCAACAGTCACAGTCTTCATTTTTACCAAGCTTGAATACAGCTTGGGTCTATTGGTGACGTATTGTGACATTTCACTAAAACAATTTCTTGTTCTTTATTGACAAGCCCTGTCAAAGACTCCCATAGCTGTTCCACTGTAACAAAGATATTGGCTATGACACTGTTGCCAGGTACTATTTTGCTGCATGCATGGTAAGCCGAAGCTGAGTAACAGAAGGCTCTCCAGCCTATATTCTGCCTGCCTGTGCATTTCATGATGAACGGCTATTCTCACTTGCAGCTCTGAAAGGAGTCCCCACACTGTCAACTTCTGCTGCAGGTCTCAAAGGACCTACAGGCTATTAGGTTGCACTTCAGAGAATGTTTGCTTTTCATCCATGGATAATAGAGCTATGTTCCTGAAACCCACAAAAATTAAATTCACATTCATATCCTCAAAGAAAGTCAGGAAACATGGGTCATAGTGAAAGGTGGCTTATCAGGTTGGTGAGCAGGTGTTCATGCTCATGTTCTGGAAGCATAAATGTGTTAAGTATGCATAAAAAAGATTCCCTATCTGCATGATATAAACAAGATACTTAAATTAGCCAAGTAAATTAGGAAGTAAACAAGTAATCATTTAATTGATATTTATTACTTATGAAATGGCTGATATGATTTCAAAATTAGAGGTTTGCTCATTGATGGAGCACTGGTCAGTGGTCAGAATAGGATGACTGCATCAGTGGCACTGTGGCAATGATTTCTAGTCTGACAGAGCAAGTCTAAAATCAATTAGAATTAGACACAGTGAGCGTTTACACACATTGTGTGGCCCGTTCAGTGTGGACCAAAACAAGACTCATTTTCTCATTTATTAAGCTACAATCCCTAGGCACAATACAAAGAAGAACCTGTGAACAAAAGGTTATCCTATTCATCAAGGTTCAGAACACGACTGGGCATATATCATTATTGTTCAGTGATATAATGCAGAATTTCCAATTATTTCTTTCAATGGGAAAACCTATCTTGCACTTTGAAGAATGTGTTACAGTACCCTTACCAACCCAGACACTGGGTTGCCCTTGCTTTTAAGTGTATCTGAATTTTGGTGTTAGGTTAGAAGCAAAACATCAAGTATTAAGATAAGATGAGCACTCCAAATTCCACCCCAATTCTTGTCCCAGAGGTTTGCTCAAAAATTACAATGGCGTACAATATTGTAAGAAAAATAACACATGTTCTGTATAGCATGCCAATGAAGATAAGATTAATTTAAAATAAATAATAAAGATCACTCCCAGGGCGACACAGATCGAAGAAGCCAACAACAACAGTGACTCTCGATATACAATCAATATACGTAAAACATATGCATACCTGACTTTCAAATTGTACTCAATACAAAAGGCATATCTGTCTTGCAGTGGAAAAATTACCAGTGCACTCCACTCCAATAATCTTAAAGATATGCAGGGGGCCTCGTCTTAATGAAATATAAGAACAAAGAAAATACCAGCATCACTGAGTATGTTTAACAATATTTAATGACGAACAAAAAACACAAAAGCATTTCAGCTGTGATAGATATACTGGTGACATATCTTTCACTCTTTCTTTGTTATAGTACTTCTTATGTGAATGAATTGGTTCAAGGTTTTGAGTGTCATAACCAATGGAAAGGCCACACATGACTTCTTATAGTTAATATAATGTAATACAAAAGACATGTCTAGCCTGCATCTTTTCCAAGTCACAATGCTCTTTATGCAAATGATTTTGAGAAAGTGGGTCAAGGTCATCAATGAGATGTTCACTGGAAAGCCCATACATGGCCTTTTATTAGTGTTGAACAGTGAACTAGTCGCTATCTTTCACCAATGCTGCATTATTAGGGCTTGAAATGTGATTGGTTGCAATGTGACCTTTCTGGATCTAAGACTAAAATTGTGATCAAGAGTTACTTTCCAAGATTGAACTTTTTTTGGAACATTTTTTCATCTCTCAGATCCAGATTGGTCCAGATTTTGACCAAACTCTATGATGTAACTTTGTGGACCCTTGTAGTATGCATAGTATGACTTCATTTTCAAAAGTACTTGCTGAGAAAACAACACCACCCGCAGCAACAAAAAAGGTTAAATGGGGGTTTTAATTTTAAAATCTTTGAATTTCCAACTGTTGTTAAATCCCTAAGCTACCTCAGATCTGGATGAAACTTGACAGATTGCCAGAAGTAGTGACCATGCATTTGTTTACAAAGATTAGACAGAAGTGATACAGATTAGGAATGTAATATGATTTTTTAAATGTTGTAAATGGGATTTCAGATGTTATAAAACAGAACAAACAAAAAAAAAAACATACTAACATTCTGGATCAGATGATAATGAAACCTATTCAGTCAACCGGTATTGCGTATATCACCTCACAAAGTTTCAGGTGAATTAGTGGAAGTAACAGAAATAATTTGAAGTAATAAATTAAAAAAAGAAAAGGAGAAGAAGAAGCAAACTAAGACAAAAGTACAGAAACCAATACTGCATGTGATACTCTAAGTCATATCGTTAGCCTCATCATAATTGCCCAAGTCATATTTCAGTGTTTTTGGAAAACAAGAAAAAACACAAGAAAAAACAATGTCATTGTTTTAGTTAGGCAGATATCACAATTTGGCAAGAAAATGACTTAGGCAATTTTGGTATGAGGCTAACGATAAGTAAGTAAAAACAGGACAAATTAGAACACAACTGCCAAAAACCCTACAGTCTCCTAATGCGGCCTTTGTAGCTTGTTAAAAAGGACTAGATGTGCAATATTGCAGGGGTCAGTTCATCAGTTCACAGACACAAAAGGAATGTGGCTTGCAGCGTCTGACAGATTTGACGACTTAAGAAAGTGTGAAATAGCCTAATACATACGCCACATGGACAAAATTATTAGGCCACACATTTTAATCATTGAATTCATATGTTTGATTTAACTCCATTGCCACAGGTTTATAAAATCGCCTGACAATACAGTCTACCTTTACAAACACAATGAATGAGTCATTCTAAAGACCTCACCAGTACTGTAATAGGAAGGTATGGTTAGAACAAGTCCGTTTATGAAATTTCTTTCCTTCTAGATATCCCACCATCAACTGTTAGTAGTATTATTATACAGTGGAAACATTTAGACTGCCACAACTTCAGCAGAGTTCTGGCATTAAACTCAGCACAAAAACTGCACTGGAAGCTTCATGGCATGAGTTTCCATGGCTTTGGAAGAAAGTGATGTTAAGCACACTGCCACTGGACTCTGGAGCAGTGGAAATTTGATCTGTGGAGTGATTAATCACACTTCTCTATCTGACTGTCTGATGATGAGTCTGGGTTTGGTGAATACCAGGAGAATGGCAACTGTCTGACTGCACAGAGCCGACTGTAAAGCTGGGTGGAGAAGAGATAATTATATGGGGTTGTTTTTCTGGAGATGGCCTGGAGCACTTAGTTCCAGTGAAGGGAAGTCTTAACGCTTCAGCTTACGATGTCATTTTGGACAATTCTATGCTTCCACTTTGTGAGAACAGTTTAGGAAAGGCTTGACTCTGTTCTAGTATGACTGTGCCCCAGTGCACAAAGAAGGGGCTGTAAAGGCATGGTTGGATGAGTGTGATGTAGAAGAACTTAACTGGCCCACAGAAGACTATGACCTCAACCCTGTCAAACACATTTGGAATGATCTAGAATGGAGACTGCAAGCCTGACCCTCTTGTCCAACATCAGTGTCTGACGGCACAAATGCTCTCCTCATGAATGGGCACAATTCCCACAGACACACTTCAAAATCTTGTAGAAAATCTTGTCAGACGAGTAAAAGCTGTTATAGCTGCAAACTGCAATATTAATGTGGATGCCATAAAAGCTCCTGTTGGTATAATGTGTGGGTGGTCTAGTAGTTTTGTCCATATAGTATACCTCTAAAAACCAAAGCTTGTTTTATTTGCTCTGTCATTTACCTTCTCTTCAGTTCCAAATATCACAAATCTTTAGAAGTTAAACATCTGGGCCTAGACATACAATTTCTGGACAGAGTGGTATCAGTCTAAACTAACTCTCAGCAATAAATTTGCCAAAATGTCAAACTACTCTTTTCATTAAATCCTGCTTCACTGGTGTATAATTAGACATTAAAAAATTTTTAACTTCAAAATTCAAATATTCAATCTAACCAAGAGGACAAACAACAGCTGGAGAAAGAGAATTAGGGAAAGAGAGGAATGCTTACATGCAACACATTTGTGGGGTCTTGCAGTGACACAGAATTTTACATTGTGCTCAATTGCAGTGAGTTAGATAGTGTACTGTGACTCAGAAATTAGTAGATTAATCCAACAACTCTTACCCTCATGCCCTCGAAGCGTGACAGGGCTCTCAGAGGCCTCAAAGCTCGTAGGGTTCTTAGAGACTTGAAGGCACCAAGATCATTAGCACCCATGGCATTGGCTACCAGACTGACCAGTGAGACCTAAAACACATGCAAACACAAATATGTCATAAGCAGCAATATTGATATATTATACATTTAATTTGAGAGTTATCAGAGATTGCAGTTTCATTATATCCCTCCGTAAATCAAGAAATAAGTTATTAAAAATGGCATGTGTTTCTGTGTAGACAGAGACTTTTCAACCTACATCAACAATTAGGAAGTCCAACCAGCACCAGGCATTTGTGAAATACTTGGCAAATCCATACGCCACCCACTTTAGTAACATCTCCAGAATAAAAATGTAGGTGAAAATTTTGTCTGTGAACTCCAGAATTATTTTAATTGTCTTCCTCTTCTCAATGTAGACATCTTCAAATGCCTAAATGGGAAGAAAGACAGTGAGAAATTAAAGGTACATGTAGAACCTTTAGTAATGCTAAAAACATGCAGAAATGTACATTTCAAATATTAACAGTACTTTACAGAAGATAACCCAAGATTTGTCCCAAAACACAGGAGTGAGAAGAGCCCATTAAAGGAAAGACTAGAATGATGCAGTAATATTAAATAAAATTATCTTTAAACATCAGTTTGAGAAACTGCTGCCTGATAAGAGATCCCAGATAAAAATAAATTAGATAAATACACAAGGGAAACCAGATTAGTTGTACAAGAGCAACTTTATATTTCTTTATTCAACTACTTACAAGTGCCCCACTGCTAAGCATGATCATGAAGATGATAAAGCTCTCAAACCAATTGTGCTCCACTATCCGATAACAGGTTTTTCTTAGTGTCCACCATATCTTCCACCAGCCCACAGCCACATTTACTTGACAACAAGGGAACTTCCCCACACAGGCTGAAGAGAGACAAGGAGGAGATGATGTTTAAGCCATGGAAAATTCAGATTCAGATAAAGTAGTAAGTAGTAGTAGTAGGCAGTGGGATTCACCATCAGGGAAACAGGGATCAGGATCCATAGCTTCTTCTAATTCAAAATCTAGAGAATCTGCTCCGTCTCCAGCTGGTAGACCAACTACTGTGCTACCCTCAGAGGAGCTAAGCTGCCCATCATCCTCATCTATATTCTGTGGAGGAAACCAAGATTGTAGATAAAAAACACACACAAAAAACAACACCAAAAAAAATGTTGAGTAAGCAACACAACACAAAAAAAGTGTTGAGTAAGCAAATAGAATCGAGCTGTGGATTACTATTATTTTACTATTATTTTTTACTATTATTTTTTTACACAAAAATGGTCTAAAATACTAAGGGACTTGATAAAAATATGGATTATAGTATTTAATGTATGATGGCAAAATTAAAGAAAAAACAAACCAGTATATTTTAAAAAACAGATATTCTTTTTAAGTGCAAAACAATAAAGCATTAGTGGCTTCAAGCCAAAGAACAGCTGAGTGGTTATCAACAGAGAAGGCACCAAGGAGTCTGCATTACAGCTGATAGTGTTGTTTAGCCTCAATTTCATATTATTACACTGAGAGCATGGTACATCCATCTGTCCAGCACAGGTTGTTTTAACTGTCAAATGTTTGCTTAGCCAATTAGAGACAGAATTTGCTATGTTCTTTGAAGAAGAAAACATTGGTGAGTTAAATCCTGACAGTGCTTTGCAGTAACCAAATGATCTCTCCTTCCGCCTGTTGTTGTATGGTTATCTGTAGGGTGTGTCTCCTAATAGCTAGTATGAAAACAGCTTGAATGTCTTCCTGGAGAATGCAGAAGCACTTGGCTGCCCAGGGACCAGCTAATGTGGAGCAGGGAATGATGTAAGCATGTTACTGTGATACATTGTGTGCACTGCTGTTAATGTGATGCTGGTTTGTGCTTTAGTGCTGTAAATGTATTTCTGTAAGAAGAACTTCATGTAACATTTGAGCAAAATCAAGAGACATCTGTAGAAAAAATATATAGTTGCTTTTAAAATACCAGTCAACAAAAATTTGAATAAGCACCTTAGTATACATGTGCTGAAATTCGACAATAATTAAGTAATTACAAATTAGCATTGTGTTCAGTGTTTTCAAAAACACACCCAACAAGCATTTTATAAGGAACATCAGTGTACTACAATGCAATCCAATTCAACAGCTCACATAATATTTACTTTTTCAAAGCTTAAATATTTCCAGTTTTTACATTTTTTATGTTCATTATTAATATCATAGAGGTGGTGTACTGGATTGCAATCAGTTAATAAGTGCTTTTAATATTTTGATAAATTTTTTACATACATATGGGTGCGGCAACATACAAGAAAAAAAATCCCAAAACTTTTCAATTAAATGAAGTAAAGCTGCAAAAGAATGATAAGTGATCTGCTAAAAGGTTATTTGATCATTACTGCAAGCAAGCAAGCTATGTTACTGCATACAAATCTTTCCATAAATTATTACAATGGAAAATCTATTTAAATCTGTTGCACAGAGTAATTTCAGTAATAATCTAAATAATAAAAAGCATAGTCAACAACAATAATAATGCAACAATCATATTATAGAAAATCAGTGTATTTCTTTTTTACTTTTGCATTACAGTCTTTTCTACAATACAAAACAGAGTCCTCTTAAGAGAATTAAGCGCCCCAGCACTCAGACTTAAATGGCTCATAATGTAATTGCACACTAGTATTTTCCTGTCTATATGATCTCTCCTTTTTAATAGGCTGAGGTGTATGGGCTCTTTAGGGGAAACATCATGTTACACGTTAGTGCCATGACTGTAGATTGGAAGCTACAGTTATGTCCATAAGTTTTGGGATGATGACAACTTTTCTGGTATTTTTTTCATCAGTACATCATTTCAGTGGATGTTAAATCAAATGGCCAAAATGTGTTGTGAAGTGCAGACTTTCAGCTTTAATTCAAGGGGTTTGGCAAAATAATCACATTAACTGTTCAGGAATTGCATCCATTTTTATACATAGTCCCCAAGTTTCACTGGCCCAAAAGTAATGGGACAATTGAATGACTCAAATTTTCGTGGCCAGGTAAGGCCTGTTCTCTCATCATTCCATGATAAATTAAGCAGATCAAAGATCTAGAGTTGATTGCAAGTGTTGAATTGCATTTGGTAGCTGTTTACTGGAACACTGAATATGAGGTAGAAAGAGTAAAAAAGCCCATTATTAGGCTGGAAAAAATCTACCATAGAGATAGCAACAACTTTAGAAGCAACCAAATCACCAATCTGTAGATTCGTAAAAAGAAGGACTGCACTGGCCTGCTCAGCAACACCAAAAGGCCTGGAATTCCATAGAAAACAAAGTGGATGACTGCAGGATTCTTTACTTGGTTAAGAAAAACCCTTTACAACATCTAGCTAAGCTGAGAACACTCTGCACTCAATGTCATAGTCTATATTCAAGAGATGCCTTCATCAATTTAAATACAGAAGATTTTAATAAAACAATAAAAATTCTTTGTATGGATGAAACCAAAATGAACTTGTACCAGAATGATGGGAAAAGAAAAGTATGGAGAAGGAAAGAAACAGCTCATGATCCAAAGCATACCACATCATTTGTCAAATGTTCTGGCATGGGCAATTATGTCTGCCAATGGAATCGGGTTACTAGTGTTTATTGATAATGTGACTGCTGATAGAAGTAGCAGGACGAATTCTGAGGTGTACAGGGCTATACTCTCTTGCTCAGACTCAGCTAAATGCTGTAAAACTGATTCAACAGCACTTCACAGTGCAAATGGCCCAAAGCATACTGTAAAACTAAGCAAAGAGTTCTCTCAAGGCAAAGAAATGGGATATTCTTCAATGGCCAAGTCACTTACCTGATCTCAACCCAATAGAACAGCTTTTCAATTACTGAAGATAGAGACTAAAGACAGAGAGACCCACAAGCAAGCAACATGGTGTCAAGGGAGGAAATGTGGCATGTGATGATGTACATGGGTTCTAGACTTTTAGCAGTCATTGACTACAAAAGATTTTCATCCAAGTGTTTAAAAAATCCTCATATTAAAATTGATGTTAGTTTGTCCCATTACTTTCGAGTCTGAAAATGGGGGTCCATATATAAAAATAGCTTTATCATTAATATCAGAATACTATATTAATCCCTGGGGCGAAATTGCTTAACTTTACTTACTAAACAGTTAATGAAATTCTTTTTAAAAAACCCTTAAAGTTGAAAGTCTGCACTTCAATCACAATTTGACTGTTTAATTTAAAATCCACTGTCGTGGTATAAAGAGGACAAAATACAAGAAATTCTGTCATTGTCCCAAAGCTGTAAATCCTTCACCTACTGTACTGTAAAGGGATACCTAACTTTCAGCAGTGTGACACTAAAGTTCTATGCAGTTAAATTACACATCATAAATATTCAACTTCAAACATAATTTAGAAGATGGTTTTAAAACAGAATCAGGCAATCCAGAGAAATCAGTTAGACCAAGAGTATCCTTACCACATGACATGCTGCTGCATCTGATGAGGCGCTACTGAAGTCCTCAGTGTTGAGATTTTCAAAGTCAGACTCTCCCATAGCAATAGGAACAGTGACAGTCAAACTAGGATTGTTGATGAAAGATAAAATGGAATCATCACTCATGCTGCTGACTATGTATTTGTCCCCATTTTTGTCCACTCCGATAACCTCCCCATTGCCATTCCTTGTAAAGTTTTTGATTGTATGGTTGGGGACACCATTTGGCCCTAAAGGTTTGTGGAGCTCTTCCAGAGATTTTTCTTCATCCTTCTTTGTCTTCTTATCTCTGAGGCAGAAATTGTTGTAGTTGCGTCGAAGCATTGACTTGGCATTGTCAATGCCTCTATGTATTCGTGCAATGGCAACTGACAAATTGTTTGTATCGTTTTCATCAACTACCGCTGCCAGGTTGTCAGCACTGAATGAACTCAGCAGCAGGGCCAAGAAGAGGTTCAGGACCTATGAGGTAATGACATGACAAGTTAGTTTTTAAAATATTGTGCATAATAATATCTAAAAAAGCTGCATCATGAAAAGTTATTTAAATTAACAATTAAATTTTGAGAAGCTGGATGAGTTGTCATTAATGAATTAACCATAAAAAATGCAATATACCACAAGGTTTCCTATAACCATGACCATCATGTAGACAATGATGCACATGGCAGGCCCAGCCACCTCCATACAGTCCCACATGGTTTCTATCCACTCTCCACAAAGCACTCGGAAAACAATGAGGAATGAATGGAGGAAGTCATTCATGTGCCAGCGAGGCAGAGTGCAGTCTTCAGAAATTTTACACACACAGTCCCTGTAGCTTTTTCCAAATAGCTGCATACCCACGACAGCAAAGATGAAGACGATAATTGCTAAGACCAGTGTCAGGTTGCCCAAAGCCCCCACTGAATTGCCAATTATTTTGATGAGTTTATTTAAAGTGGGCCAGGATTTAGCCAACTTGAATACTCTCAGCTGTAAAAAAAAAAAGAGAGAGGAAAATAAGTAATTTCTTGACTCCAAACACACCATTAAATACAGGCTATGACATACAGTGGCAAGCATAAGTACGTGAGCCCTTTGGAACCATGTAGATTCAAGTAAAAACAATGTGTTATGCTAATAAAGCAAAAACAATTTATGATGGTGAGTTGAACAGGCGCAGAGGCAGCAAAGCCACCCAGATTACTGATAGGGCCACAAATTTAGGGACAATGAAACTTTTCTTTGCAATTTTGCCTCTGTACACCACTACAGTTTGACAAAAAAACTGCATTAACAGTTTAGGAATTACAGTCCTTTTCACACATAGTCATCCATTTTCTGAGGCTCAAAAGTAATGGGACTAACGGATAATATTCTAAATATAAGGACTGTTCTTAATAATTGGATCAAAAAAACCTTTACAGTCAACGACTGCCTGAAGTCTTGAATCCATGGACATCATCAAAAATTGTTTCATCCCTTGAAATGCTAATTACTGGTTTTGAATATGGAAAAAGCAATGAAATAGATTATGTGTTATTAGTTGAAATAGATTATGTTTCTTCGTTTTGAACTTGGATGAAGAGCTGACTATAAGGACTTTATGCATAAATGATAATTCCAGTGGTTTCACTTACTTTGCTTTGCCACTGTACATGTATATTTAGACTTACCAATCTGAATGATCTCAAAACAGACATGCCCCCTACATTTTCCAAACAAAGCTCCATCAAGCTCAAACTGACAACAATCCCATCAAAAATATTCCATCCCTCCTGAAAGTAATAGTATGGATCCAGTGCAATGATCTTGAAGACCATTTCAGCTGTGAAGATGCCAGTGAATATCTTTACACACGCACACAGACACACACACACACACACACACGCATACAATTAAAAAAAGACCATTTATAACAATAAGTATTTTGCAGAAGAAAATGAATGAAATGAATTTCAGTACTCAGATAAACTTACCTTATTGCCCACAGCAAGCATGGAAGAGAACCCTGGAGACATTGGATAATGCTCCATGGCCATAAACAATGTGTTGAGTGCAATGCAGATAGTAATGGTTAGGTCCATAAATGGGTCCATCACAATTATTTTAATTACTTTCTTGAATTTCAGCCATCCTGGACAACACTCCCAGATAAGGAAGGTGTGGGCAAAATCATACCAGCAAGTAGGACACTTCTGCCTTGACTCTTCAAGCTCTGATGGCAAAACAATCAAAATATTTTGAGTAAAGATAGAATTTGTCTTTTTAGCATCCCAGATATAGTCAGAATTTACTTTTCATGCCATAGTGAAGAATACCTACCCTCCATTGTGCTGGTTATGACACTAGCTATACTATGAGCTCTCTGTCTGGCCTCTGGGCCCTCAAGGTAGTCCATATAATCCTGGTTTGTTCCTCCGCTGCCCTGCCTATGCTCTGTGTCAGTGGTGTCAGCCTTAAACATGAAATGATGATATAAAAATGTTATGTTTTGCCATAGATAAATAATAGTGTGTAAACATTACTGTAAAATTATTAAATAAAGAATTATTAAATAAAGGAAAAAGAAAAAAACAAGCAGAGAAAGCTGCATATTTTAACACCAAAAGTATCAAACAAAAACATCTTACAGTAACGCACTCTGTGATAAATTGACACAGTGCTGGCATTCTGGTTAGGTAGTCAGAAGCTACAGCTATGCTTTCCAATCAGTGTGCCCTGTGACCACTAAAGGCATAGCTTGAAGAAGCCCCAATTTCCCCATGAATGCTGACTTGGCCCAGCCCCACTTGAGGATGTGAGGCAAGATGTCATGTTTGTTGCAGATTAGATGGTTAAGAACTGACATATGCAGCTGTGAATGGATTCCATCATATCCCTGAAATTTTTTTTACTGATTTTAACTACAGCAACAGTAGAGACCAGCAATCAGGACAGGACGTGGACAGGACATGGTGTCACCATGAAAGTATATAATCCCAAAATCAGTCTGGTTTTTGTTTTGTGCAGATTGGAAAACAGTGACAGAAATATGTCGAAAAATGTAAAATTTTACAGAAAATGCCACGTGGTGGCCAATCGGTCTCTTAAAAATGGCTGAAAATCTAATCATTTCTACATTTGATGGAGGTCAATCACTGTGCCAAGATTCAAAATCAAACAGTTTTTAAATTATCGCACTTGCATGAAGGATTTGTGGTACCAGTAGAAGTAGCGGTAGCGGCAGTAGTGGTGGTGGCATAGTGCCTCCATTAAAGTATGTCATCTCATAATTAATCTGGATTTTTTCTTCATACAGATTGGACTAATAGTCACAGAGATATGGCTAAATTTTAAAACTAATATCAGCAGCTGCAGCAGCAGACAGCAATGGTAGCAGACATGACATGTTGTTACCATGAACATGTATGAGCCACAATCAGTTTGGTTGGTTTTTTTTGTGCAAACTGGACAAATACAGAGATATGACTAAAAATGTTTAAAAAGAAGAAAAAAACCCCCCACATATACCGCCACCTAGTGGTAAATCCATATTTTCAAACTGGCTGAACATCTAATCAGTTCCAGATCTCACTGAGGTCTGTCACTGTGTCAAAATTCAAAATCTTGCGTCAAATAGCTTTTTGGTATCGCAATAACACGAAGAATTTGTGGTGGTGCTGATGATTCCATCATATCCCTGCTTTTTGGAGATATAAATATACCGATCAGGTATAATATTATGGCCACTGGCAGATGAAGTGAATAACAATGAATATCTCTTCATCATGTCACCTGTTAGTGGGTGGGATGTATTACACAACATGTGAACAGTTTGTCCTCAAAGTTGATGTGTAACAAGCAGGAAAAAATGGATTTGGGCGAGTTTGACAAGGGCCAAAATGTGATGGCTAGATCAATGGGTTAGAGCATCTCCAAAACTTCAGCTTTTGTGGGGTGTTCCCGGTCTGTCGTGGTCAATATCAAAAGTGATCCAAGGAAGGAACAGAGGTGAACCAGCAACAGGGTCATGGGTGGCCAAGGGGGACCAACATGATATTAGCCAGGTGGTCATAATGTTATGCCTGATCAGTGCATAAGGTCACAGTTTTTGACATCCTTAACTAGGGTTGTCACTATATCAGATTGTCACCTTTGGCTGCTCCTTTGTACTCTCCCCAAGGGGTCACCACAGCAGATTAATCTGCATTGGTAAACTGGCAGAGGTTTTACACTGGATGCCCTTCTTGATGCAACCCCTGGTAGGAGGGGCTTGTGTCCCCACCTGGAATCGAACTAGGAACCTTTTGGTTGTAAGGCAAATGTGTAAACAACTACACTACAGGGGACACTTTGTCATTATGGTGTTCAAAATAATTCACAATAATGGTAATTTAGTGATATCTAATGGAAAAAATGGTTCTAACGGTAATTGAAAATTTTGTAACTTTGTTTAGTTTGCTGTTGTCTTTTCTGCAAATTAACTCAGAATATAAATGCATGGAAGTGGCGAGAGAGTCTGTAATCATGTCTGCACAAAAACATACAAAAAGCAACTGTATTGCACAGCTGCACAATTATTTACAATAATATTATATGAGTATTAATTACATAATGTTGATATTTCATTTTCAAATATCACATTATCATCAGTGCAAGGTTATCATGACACTCCTTATACTGATAATTATAAGCAAATCAATCAAAAGCCAAGGCTCTATTAAGAGGTGCAGGAAGTTGTGTTAACCACTTGACTTCCAGTGTGTCATTTCAGTTGCACTAATGGGCCATTGATGGACTTATAAATGTTGCCATGCAAAGCAGCATAGATCGCTGAAATAGCTATTAAAAAAATCAATCCAAAACTTCTGCAATGCTTTGAAATCATGTTCAGCAATAATGTCAAGTACCACTTGTGACATAGTTATGTGATGAAATGTATGTAAGAGTCAGAAAAGAAAAGGGCAAAGAGAAAAGAAAAACAGAGCAATGCTTTAAGCAAATAAAACAGTGCTATCCGGGCTAGAAGACCCTTTCTTACATTGTCTCCGTTGGGGACCATATCTAACGTCACTTTAGGCAGAAGGAGCCCCCCAGGTGATGAGGGGAGTGAATTCCCACCCACCAGAGAGACAACCCCATTGCAGTCTACAGAGCTGTGCCTGATCTCACGGGGCTGAAGCAGGAGATGTGGAAAGAAGCTGCACTGGCTCATACTGCTGCTACGTCGATCACACCTCCGGGGAAGAAAAAAAGAGCCCCTCCGACTCAGGTTGTCCTCAAAAATACTGATCTCATCATCAGCAAATTCATTTTCTGAGCCCACATCCTGGGCATGGCTTTGGAAACTGAAAAGGCTGGTCTTGCTGTTTCGTCTGGATGAGAACAGGGGTCCACGAAAACTCAGAAAGGACTAGGAGAGAAAGATATTCTCCAATGGATATATGATACATGACGATCATGAAGAGGACAGAGTAGAGAAACAATGATCTTCATATGCACAAACAAAGAAAAAAGAAAAGATTTCTTTGGTAAGAAAAACTTCATGATGATGAAGATGTCAGTGAGTATTGAAGGGAAAATGCAAAAATAAAACTAAATACAGGTGGTCAGTGAGAACAGTAAAGATCACGACAGTGACCATGATGATGAAGAAAGAAAGGATGATGACTACATGATGATGGTAGTGGTCATAATGATGATATGTATTCAGGAATGAAATCGTACATTAAAAAATGCTTCCTGATGATGACATACAATGAACTTAAGAATTTGATGAAGACAAAGATGATGATGACGGTGATGAAACCAAGGCCAATAAAAGTGTGATAGCAGTGGACAAAAAGAATGCACTGGGATTAATTTCATGACATCAAAAAGATTAAAACATTGTTAGCATTTGCTAATGTTTAGAAAATTTTGTGCAACTATATAGTGAAAAATGTACCAAATATTCTAAAACCCACAAATTTTAACAGCTCTCTGCCACTCAAATGGCTGCAGAGTAAGTCAAAATTGGGTAATCACATTATCAATCCACTTGCTTCTTCAGCCTGCCAGCCAGTTTGAGATCTCCAAAGAGCTTGACAAAAGTCAGTGAGTCTTCTTGTTGACAAGGGTTACAAAGAGTTTTATGGCTATATATCTGTCAATAAAATTAAAGGGCAATGATCACAGCCAACACATTTGGATTCCTCTAAAATCTTTTAATATTAAACCAACGGAACAGGCATTAATTTAAATGCTGCTAGTGTCTGACAATGAGTCTGTGTTTTTACATGATTTTTAAATAAAAGTTGTGCTTTATATTTAAGTTATGTTATAAAATTAAATATTGAAAAAAATGATTGTCTTTTGACTAATACATTGCATGCAGCTGTAATTTAATGAAAAAACCTGCTGATATTAAATTTAAAAAATAATTACTGGATTTGTATAATTCTCAAGTAATTTACAATAAATGTAATATGATACAATGAAGAAGAAAAAGGGGTTTTAACCCATAAGAACCCATGGTGATATGCATCTAACAAACACTTTACGTTTTTTACAGCTGTGTGGGCCTCTTGGTCTGGTGTATATCCCCCATAATTTTCCTGTAAGAAAATATGGGTCTGGGTTCTTATGGGTTAAAAATGAAAAGATACACATGAAGCAAACAGTAGGATGTCACTGTGATAAACAAATGAGGGATGGTAATGTACCTGATGTGCAGAAGAGCATTTCATGTCGTAGTTGAGCAGGTTTGCATTCACTGAGAAGCGGCAGTGAGCCCTCTCTATACTGTCCTGTGACTCAGATTTAGGAAGCTTCTCCTCAGCCCCTTTTCCCTCCTCTTCCTTTCTTTTTTTTCGTCTGTTGCGCCTCTCTTTAGCACTTTTGGAGCTCAGCTTGGAGGCGTCAGAAGAACTCTCAGTGCCACCACCTTTGTCACTGGCCTCCCCACCCTCTGCTGCATTTGCTGCTGCCTAGAAAAGTGAAGGGAGGAAAATAGCGGTAAATAGACTGGTAAATGTTTCTGATTCTTGGAACAGTTTCAGAACTGCATAGATAACTTTGGTTTAATGCTGATCAGAACTTTGCTGTTGAAAATGTGAACCAAAAACAGTCATTAAAAAGAACTTAGCATAGACAATATTACATCAGAACTATCTGCTGTTAGCACAAGCGATTGCATATGTGATGTCATATTAATCTAGAAAATTAACAGTAATCTTGTCTTGCAGGATGAATATGTTTTATGGTCAGAAAGGACTACATAATGGGTGGTTAGTAGCTTATTTGAAGGAAGGCATCAAAATGCCAATAGCTAGAGGTCTGTACAGGATGTAGGATAGAGATTCATAGTCATGCACAGTGGAGTCAGGTTGCAGTTGTAAATATTTAAGAAACACTATTATACCGTGGGAGGCAAAGTGGTGCAGTAGGAAGCACTGTAACCTCATGGCAAGACAGTTCTGGGTGTGAATCTGCTGGTCATTTGGGATCTCTCTGTGTGGATTATCATTGTGCATGTGTATGCTTCCTCTGCGTACTTTGATTTCCTCCCACAATACAAAGGTTAGTTGACAATTTTATATTTGCTATACAGTAGTGTGCAAAAATCTTGAGCCACCCCAATTTATTGATATTTTGCTAAGAAAATGGGAAAAATGCGAAACAATTTACTGAAATGTGCAAACATTATTGGAAATACAGCACATGGCATAGTTTATACACAAGCACAAGCATAGTTTTTACAACTGTAACAAGCTTGGAAGTCAATATTTTGTATGACCACCTGTATTCTTCAACACAGCCTGAACTACCACATGCAAGCTTTCTTGTACAACCCCAATTCCAAAAAGGCTAGGACAAAATATCAATAAAAACACATTGCAATGATTTGCAAATCTCATTAACCAATATTTTATTCACGAAAGAACGTAAAAACATGTTAAAGCCTGTTGAAAGTGAGACATTTAAATGTTTTATGAAAAATACTAGCTCATCTTAAATTTGATAGCAGCAGCATGTCTCAAAAAAGTTAGCACGAAGGCAATAAAAGGCTGGAAAAGTAAGTGGTACTAAAAGGAAACAGCTGAAGGAACATGTTGCAACTTAATTGGCAACAGGCCAGTAATGTGATTGGGTATAAAACGAGCACCTCATAGAGGCAAAGTCTCTCAGAAATAAAGATTGTCAGAAGTTCATCAATCTGCGAAAAACTGCATCAACAAATTTTGTTACAATTTCAGAATAATATTCCTCAACATAAAAAGAGTTTGAATATTCCTTCATCTACAGTACACAGTATCATCAAAATCTGATCAAATACTGAGAATCTGGAGAAATCGGTGTGTGCAAGGGACATGGCTGAAAACCAATATCGGATGATTGCCCTCAGGCAGCACTGCACAGCAAACACACATAATTCTTTAATGGAAATGACTATATGGGCTTAGGAACACTGCCAGAATTCATTGTCTGTGAACAGAGTTTGCTTGTCGTCCACAAATTCAGGTTAAAGCTCTGTCATGTAAATAAGAACCCACATGTGAACATGATCTGCAATCTTCTCTGGGTCGAAGCTAATTTAAATAATTATTGGACTGATAAAAAGTGGAAAACTTTTCGGTGGTCAGACTGATTAAAACTTGAAATTCTTTTTGGAAATCAAGGATGCCAAGTCCTCCAAACAGAAGAGAAGAGGGACCATCCAGCTTATTATCAGTGCTCAGTTTAAAAGTCTGCATCTCTGATGGTATGAGGGTACATTAGTGCCTGTGGTACTGCCAACTTGCACATCTGGAAAGGCACCATTGATGCTGAAAGGTATATACAAGTTTTATAGCAATTCATGCTCCCCTCCAAATGACATCTTTTTCAGGGAACGCCTTGCATATTTCATCAAAAAAATGCTAACCCAAATACTGCAGCTATTTCAACAGCCTGCCTGCAGTCCAGACCTTTCACCACTTTGAATCCTATATCGGAGAAGAATGGGACAATATTCCTCTCCCAAAGGTCCAGCTGCTGGTCTTGTCACTTTCGAGACATTTACAGACTGTTGTTAAAAGATCAGGGCATGCTACACAGTGGTAAAAATGTCCCTGTCTCAGGAAACAGGAAAAGCATAATGAAAAAATACACAGAGACTAGAGACAGGGAGTAACGAGGAGGGTGGAAATAATAGCAAAGCCCCAAATATCAAAATAACAAAAGTAAAGTTCCCTTAAAAAGGCAACAGAAATCAGAATCCATAATACAAAACACAAAGAGGGTCTAGCTCCCAGCCAAAGAAATATAGAGTCCATCCCAAGAGAATAATGCCTAAAAGATGGTAACATACAATATACAGAATACCAGAAATCCCAGAACAAGAACACAAAAACCCAGGACCAAGACATGACCTCACATGAACAAGTGGTCTGGAAAATGCATGAATGGATTATTATACTGATAAAATATCAACATAGGAAAAAAGACTAGCCTAAATCAAGAAATATTTCAAATCACTGAATGGGTAATAAAGCCCACTCATCACTTATACATGTAAATAATATGTAACCTACCACAAAACCGCTGTTCACTTATCTTGAAGACATGCTCTATTTGGCTTCTGCAGTCTAAGAATGTGGTGTCAAAAGTTTACTCTTCATGAAACTGTGTTTTTTAGTATTGTAAAATTGTGAAAGTGATTTAATTTCTGTTACTTAAAAAAATATGCATCTTGACTTAGTTGAAATCTTAACTTGTTAGGAATCAAGGAGTCAGTCAATCTACCTGAGCTTCCTCTTGTTGTTGTTTCAGCTGTTCAAGCATGGCTTTAAACTCCTCTTCTTTCTCCAGGGCCTCCTTCATGGTGGCCTGGCTCTGCTCCTCATAGGACATGGCTACAACAGCCAAGATCAGGTTGATCAGGTAGAAGGAACCAAGGAATATTATGAGCACAAAAAAGACCATGTAAGGCTTCCCAGATGCTCGCAAAGTCTGGAAAGAAACAACAACATGGTTTTAGTATACTTAATATACAGGATAATGTATTATGTAATTTATATTTTTATCCTTTTTGTTTTGTGTTTCACAGTCTTCTTACATTCCTGCTTTTGACTACCATGCTTACAAAGCACTGACTTGGCACTATTTTATTTCTTCCTGATTCATTTTCCCCTTTACCCATTCTCCCTCTGTATATGCACTGTCACTGTTTGCATGGATCACTGGAGGTGTGACTCTCTCCAGTTCCAGTTGACAGGCACACACGTGGCTAACATCCAATAAGCCAACTGCAGTGTATATACACCAGTCTTGCCATCAACTCTTCACCTGATTGAAAGTCAAACTACTGAGGTAAACAACAGTGCACGGGGTTTTCTTTAGTGTTTGCACTAATTAAACTCTCCACTGAACTACAGTAAGTACTGCATCATTCCAAACAGAATCAACCAAATCTGAAACGAATGTCCAACTGACCCTCAGTATCAAAACACAGTTGAGCTCTGTAAAAAATACATTCAAATCAAATTTCATGACTATTTTAATTTCACAAACTAAAGTCAATATCTTGTGTTCAACACAGTTTATTCTATTCTAAATTTAAGCATCAATATCATGAGATATAGCTTAGCTTCAGTATCAAAACTGCAACAATTTAATACTTATGATACAGAGAACAGAAACAAGTTTTAGTAACTGCTACCTTTTCCTACTTGCCACTCCATTCCATTCAACTCCTTTGAATGTTCAGCTTCAGCAAAAACAAACCTTTTAAATTCTGACTCTCAGTTCAGCTATTCTAGTGTCAATATATTGTCTCATTTATCCACTGCAATGCTGACTGTGAAAGTACAGAGAAAGGTTTGAATGTCTAAGGTTGCATATAATATTATTCTTATCTTTGTTTTCTGTAAGAAATAGTGACTGCTTTTTATTTTTTGGATTGTCAAATATGATTTTAAATATGGTTATGATTTGAACAATTAAGCACAAGTTCTACATTATGACAGAGAAATACTGGCATTACAGAGAGCTTCCTGATATTCCCAGTTGTTGCTATGTAAATACACAGAGTACTAAAAAGATCTGCTCATGTGGGCCTTATTGTATTACTGTTTGTTTTACTCTTTGATTATGCTTTCTTTCTTTCTTTCTTTCTTTCTTTCTTCCTTCTTTCTATTTTCCTTCTTTCTTTCTTTCTTTCTTTCTTTCTTTCTATGTTTGCCTTACCAACAGTGGGTCTCACCTTGTTTTCATTTTACCAAGATGCACCTGCACTGCATGTAGAAGTTTGTTTAAACACAATGCTCTGAATATTCTATTTAATACCAATATTGTATTAGAAGAATGGTTTTCCCTCTTCAACAAAGCAAGCACTACCTTTTTATTTACTCAGAGAAGCAGCGGCAGAACATTGTGAACCACACGAGATTAAGCATTTTAGAATAGACGACCAAACATGTTCTGACATGGTAACCAGGCCAACAAATGAAACCAAGTAAAATAAAGGGTAACATGATAAGCCAAAGACTTTTTAAGTTTAATGCTATCATCTGATAGCATCGACTGACAGTCATTTATTAGTGTGTACCTTTGACTGCTCCCTTGTATTCTCCCCAAGGGGTCACCCCAGAGGATTAATCCACATTGGTTATTTGGCAAAGGTTTTACACCAGACGCTCTTCCTGACACAACCCTCCATGATGAGAGGAACTTGTGTCGCCACCTGGAATCAAACCAGGGACCTTTCACTTGAAAGGTGAATGTGTAAACCACTACACTACAGGGGAGTAATAGGTAAAAATTTTCCACTTTAAATTTGGTTTATTTACGTGCTAAAAAAGGTTCTGTTGTTATCTGGCCCATTAGCTTTTCATTATCTGTGTGGGTGAAGGACCACATTATATGTGATTTTCATTTTATACGGATGACATTCAGTAAAACATTTTACTGTATAATAAAGATCCTGTACACCAGTGAAGTCTGGTGAATAGAATACCACACATCATTATCTTTAAATATCTTTTCAAAAATGTTATATTAAGATCATGGATATTGCTACCCTTGCTGTACTGAACAAGTAAAATTCAGATAGCAGAGACACAGTGATGTTTAGAATTGTGAAATGTTAAAGTGAAATCTCTAATCATTTTGATTAGACAATGGTAGTCTTTTGAGTTGCATTTTGACTTCCTCTCACTGTGGTGTTAATGATTATCCCAAACAGATATTTACCAGCAAAATACCCAAAATATACATATTTAAGGCAGGCACAATACCCTTGTTCATATTTAGTACAGCAAAGAAAGCTTACTGTAGGTCACTGAAGAACTCAGCTGATGTTGTTTTGTTGTTGTTTGTTGTCATTCTGACTTTCTCAGTTTTATACACATATACACACACACACACACACACACACACACACACACACACACACTCACTTACCTGCTGGTAGAGATTTTCCCAATAATCCTGTGTCATCAGTCGAAACAGAGAAAGGAAGGCCCAACCAAATGAGTCAAAACTGGTATAATTATAGTCTGGGTTCTTTCCCACTTTTTTGCAAACATACCCCTCTGGACACTGCCTGCAAGAAATTATCTGTTAAGTTCTGAAAGAAATAGCTGAACAGTCCTTTTAACTAGAATCAGAATTAGAATACTTTATTAATCCCAGGGAGAACTAATACATGCATAGTACAAGAATTACATCCATTGCATATTTTATTCAGTCCTTTAGTAACTGGTAACTTGCTTACCCTGCTCCACTGCCATTTCCACAAAGCAATGGGTGTTTTTTATTGTCAGGAAGGTAATAATAAAGACCTGATGGAAAAATAAGGAAAATAGCTATTAAGCTATCTATGAGGAGACTGTGACATCAGTGGTTGCTTACAGGCCCATAAGAAAAACTGACATAAAGCAAAATTAGAAATTTTTTGACAGAAGTAAAATCCTACAATATAAAGTAACCCATTAGAGTGCTTCAGTTAATCATTTTGACTGTGTGCAATTCTTGTATCACAAAGTCTTTGTTTGATCTGAGAGGTGTGAAATTTTATGTTCATTGCTTGAAAGTCTAAAACTGGGTCACAAAAACTGTAACTTATGTCAAAGAACTATGTCTGGAGTTGGCACATTCAGTGATTGGAAGCTGAAAGACCAAAACTAAGATCAGAAATTACTTTTAAAGGTGATGTATTTTCGAACAATTTTTCCTCTCTCAGATCCAGATGATGGTTCTGATTTTGACCAAACTCTAGCACAAGATGGGCCTTTATAGACCCTTCTGGTGTGTGCAGTATGACTTTGTTGTGGTAAGTGTTGGCTGAGAAAACAGCAAAAAGACAGCAAAAAACCCTAAATGGGATTTTCAATGTTAAGACATGGGAATTTCAAATTCTTGTCAATTCCCTAATCTACATCCGAACCTGACTGCTAGAGGTTGTGACACTATATGTGTCTATAAAGAGTAGAAGGAATTCATCACGACTTCAATTTTATATGATTTTGTGAAAGTTTTAAAATGGAGTTCCCATGTGAAATAAAAAAAAATCACCTTGACCCCATTCCAGATCAGATCAGGATGCAACATATTCAGTTAAAAGGTATTGCCAGCCTATACCACACAAACTTTTAAGTGAATCAATTGGGACTTGTACTTGTACAACTTATTGAAATTTTAGGGAATTTTTCAAATTTCAACTAGTTTTCCTGACCTTGACCTTGACCTGATTTTTACCAAAATTTAATCAGTTCAAGGCTCAATACTAGCAGAAAAAAATTCAGAGGGATATGTCAAAAGTTGTGAACTATAGAGCACACACATACATAATACATATCTGTAATATGAATAACAACAACAACAACAATAATAATAATACTTATTATTATTATTATTATTATTATTATTGCCAGTAAGATGACTTGTAGACTGCTTAAAGCAATGCAGAAGAAAATCAAATACTCACTTTCATTTTGGAAATACTCATCTGGGAGAGTATCATTGTCAGGATTAAAACCTCTTGGTAGCAGTACACACTTTTGTTTCAGATGGCCCATGAACAATTGTAACCCTACTAGGGCAAAGACACTCAAACAGAAAACAGTGAGGATCATCACATCAGCGAGCTTCTTCACTGACTGGAACAATGCACCAACAATGGTCTTTAGGCCTGTAAAACACAAAACACCTTGTCAGACATGAGACAATTAATAATACTGGTAGGTGCAATGCAAAGTATGCAAAGTTATACCAATAAGGTTTGTCTTTGGGGGCACTCCACTGATTCTCATGAGCCAGGGGACAGTTTAAGTCAAAAAGAATAACAATCATCTTTTTATTCTATATATTCCCTTTCCCTTGTCCAGACCTGGTGTCTACAATATTTCAGCTAAATGATAGATCTTTCAGAAATGTGGGTGTACAGTATTGTGCTTTGTAACATAGCTAGAGCATATTTACAGTGGGTACGGAAAGTATTCAGACCCCTTTAAATTTTTCACTCTTTGTGTCATTGCAGCCATTTGCCAAAATCAAAAAAGTTCATTTTATTTCTCATTAATGTACACTCAGCACCCCATCTTGACAGAAATGTAGACATTTTTGCAAATTTATTAAAAAAGAAAAACTGAAATTTCACATGGTCATAAGTATTCAGACCCTTTGCAGTGACACTCATATTTAACTCACATGCTGTCCATTTCTTCTGATCCTCCTTGAGATGGTTCTTCTCCTTCATTGGAGTCCAGCTGTGTTTAATTAAACTGATTGGACTTGATTAGGAAAGGCACACACCTGTCTATACATGACCTTACAGCTCACAGTGCATGTCAGAGCAAATGAGAATCAT
>VUQH01022580.1:6756-43271 GCA_015106775.1 Etroplus canarensis | reverse complement strand
TTCAGTTACTCTAGTTTTAGGCATTTTTAGCACGTGTGTGTGTGTGTGTGTGTGTGTGTGTGTGTGTGTGTGTGTGTGTGTGTGTGTGTGTGTTTGTGTGTTTAATATTTCACCCTTTGGTCCTCATTGTCACAGCTGCACTCTGATTGATCACATGGTCTGATTCTGTCAAATACTGGTACCAACCCACTCATGGTTATGAGGGACAAATGTGGACAGTCACAAGGATCTTTTTTTGGGGAATTTAACATTTCCAAAAGATTTTTAAAAATCTTTTTTATGTTTCATGGGTAGAATTGAGCCTGTGATATAGAAACAGAAAGTAAGGCGAGAGAATAGTGTTAATATGGGTTGGGGGAATCAACTACAGGTGAGGGGTTCTCAGAACAAATAAATTCCCAGACTCCTTTAACCAGCAGTTTAACTGTATAACTTTTGTAGATTGAATTAGTTTAATGCAAAGATAATACTGATTCATTAGTCCACATGACAAAGTAAGGCTAAAGTAGATAACATCACCCTGAAATTAGAGCTGATGCCTGAGTTAAATTTCTCTTTGCACAGTAAGTGAATACAAAGCAATTTCCTAAAAAGCAGGAAATAAAGAAAACTAAACTCACCAGAGTCAGATATTTTATTTTGTTATTCTTTGGAATGAAATCATTTTTGGTGAAATCCCATCTGTGTACCTGTTGCTGTATTCTGGGCTTTAAATTGCCTTTTGCAGCTTTAAAGCCAGGAGAATGAGATAAAGCTTCAAAGGGAGTTTGTAACAAAATAAGTCTTGATGCAGCCTCAATCATACCCTGTAGGCCCTGGAGTTGTAGAGCAATGTCTTCTGTCTCTCAGCAGGTCAAAGCAGGGACAGGGAATCTACTGGGGGCAGACTGACCTTTACCTTATTGAGTTAATCGTGATGAGATTACAGAACAACCTGAACAGCCAGGCCCATTACCACCCTGTTCTCCATTAGTGACCTCTGGCTGGGCTAAATGTACACAGTACATGCATTTGGCTGGCACAAAGACACATCTACACAAAAAGGGAAGGTTGCATGTAATAAACCACACAGGCATACTGCAAAAACTGCAAATAAAACAAAACAAAGCCAACTTTTTTTTTTTCTTTCATACTAACCTATGGAATATTTTCAAGATTAAACTACATACATATATGGACTATATTTATGCTTCCATGTATGGTTACCTTTATTGCAGTATCTCTACAAGTATCTCTACAAGTCGATGTTTACTGTACAGCAGAGCCGGCCCGCCGGGCAAGCATGCTCTCGCCTTCTTCCGCCTTGTCGCGTTTGTCTGTTCCTATCTGCCTCACAGCCTCCTCTGCCTCCCCCACACTCTGCCTGGGGAGTGATTAAATCAGTGTACGCCTGTCCACAATCCAAAGAGATTGACACACACACACACATGCACACATGCACGCACACAAACACACACACCACCACTTAAACAGACACACACTTACACACAGTGACACAGTACAGGCCCAGATATACAGACGCTTATATTTACCTACATCCCTGACAAGCATTTGAACACAAAATCTCAAATATTTATTCAGTCTTAAACATGGTCTGCCACAAGATCACATTCTCTCAGCCTGTCACATTTAGAATCTGTATAGAAGCTAACTTGCTGTACTTACTGCTGCCTGTGTTTGTGTGTAAAGTTTAGTTATGAATGTTCATATAAGGTCTTGCAAGTTTTGTCCACTTATATATATTTTCCTATATGGTTCTTTGCTGCTGAAATGGAGGCTCTAAAAGACACAACTGTTTGTATATGTGACGGTGTTTGATACATATCTAGTATTTGTACCTTTATGTACTGCAATCACACAGGGCAAGCTTGGTGTAAGCATATTGATAGCTCACCTACATGTGATGAGGCCCCCTAGCGTCTGCATAATTGTGTCTTGTGTGTTCTTTTATACATGAAGGTTTGTCCATTTGTGAATGTGCATGCCTCTTTCTGTGTGCATGAGCCTGTGCTTACGCATGCAGTAGAGCGTCCTTATGATAAGTGACTCCCAGGCTGATTAAAGAGAACTCTTTCTCTCCATAATGAACACAGGAGATCCATCAGCCATTGCCTTTGAGGAACGCCAGGCGCATCAGCAGCTAAAGTGCCTGTGATCTCTCGGATTTCAACCAACGTTGATTAACTTGGCAGCATATTAAGTGGAAAGGTATTGAGCTGGATGGAACAGTAAAAAACACATCACTGAGAGTTTGTCTTGTAGGCACTGTTATGAAGGCATATTTGCATATCTGAGTAAAGTTAAAGTGCTTATGTCTGGGAATCAGTGCAAATATGATTAGAGTTTTTCAGGTCAGCTGAGTGGGTCAGAGTATTATCAGGCTTATGTCTGTTCAGGTCTAATGAAGCAGAGGAATGTGTACTTAACACTACCACTAAGTTGCACCGAGTTTGTCCATTTTACATGTTCAACAGCATATTTAAGGACCTCATGTATTTCTTATTCATGATGGATGTACAATGGTGCTTCAAGGTTTGGGAATTTTCTGTATGTCTGCAAAAATTTTGACCTAAAGCATCAACAGATTTTCACAAAATTTCTACAAGTAGTTACAGAGAACTCAATTAAACCAGACACAAACATTTTATACGTATTTATTTATCTAGGAAAATTATCCAGTAATACAGATCTGTTAGTGGCAAAAGTAAGTAAACTTCTAGGATTAACAATCAAATTGAAGATGAAATTAGTCAGGCGTTTTCAGTCAGTAGCAGTACAGTCAGGTGAGAGGATGCTCTGATTTAAATTACATGGAAAATCTGATTTCACAAGTTATGTTTGTGGAAGTGTATTACAGCACATACGTATAACACATTTCTGAGGACTCATTTAAAACCTGCTGGTCCTAACAAGGACTACAAAACAGTTACTTAATGATGTCTTAAGAGTTTGTATTCCACCACAGTCTGACAGTCTTACAGACAATGTGCCCTTCACAGTTGGCCAACACATACTGGGGCCTGTAATAGTCTGGGAGGTCACAGAGGAACCAAGAGTAACTTCTACACAGCTAAAGGCTTCTGTACCATTGGCTTAAGTTAAAGTTTATGATTTCATTATAAGAATACTGGGCAACAATAGTGGGCATGACTGGGTGGCAAGGCTATAGCAATAACTCTCATTTAAAAAATGCTGTAATGTGTAAAAGCCAAGGCCAAAACAGAATTTTCTGGATGAAATGAGAAGCATTATATAAGCAAAGGCACTTTCCACTGAAACAATGCTACCTCTCCTGTGAAATGTAGTCATACTATCATTACCTCCATGAAGTAGGGTATAGTCGTGTGAAAAAGAAAGTATACCGTGCTTCGGTTCTAAGGTTTTACATATCAGGACATTATGAAAATGATCTGGTCCTTAGCAGTTCTTTAAATTAGACAAATGCTACCACAGATGAAAAACAGCATGACATATCACGGCATGTTATAACTTATTTATCAGAAACTAAGCCAAAATGCAGAAGCCACATGTGAAAAATAAAGTATATCCTTGCTGCCTCCAGAGGAATTAAGAGTGTAAGTATTAGCCAGGTTCTGCTAATAAAATGCACTTAATTAAATGATCATCACTGAATGTGACCACCTCTATAAAAGCAGAAGTTCTGGCAGTTTGCTGTTTTGGAGCATTTGGGTGTATATTAACAAACTGTCAAGAGGAAAAGACATCAGCGATGCTATTAGAGAATCAAATATTGCTGTCCATAAATCTAGGAAGGGTTATAAGGCCATTTACAAACAATCTAAAATAAATTATTATACAGCAAAAATTCAAGAGCTACTGTACGTCCACACTCCACAGACCTCATTTAGCATGTTAAATGTGAAAGTGAAGATGAAATTAGTCAGGCGTTTTCAGTCAGTAGCAGTACAGTCAGGTGAGAGGATGCTCTGATTGTGAAGGGTCACCAGGAAAAAGTTGCAACTGAACAAATCAGAAGACTTATGGGCCTTATGGAACTTCAGACAGATGAAACTGAAGTGAAGCTGTTTGGCCATAATGCACAGCAGTACATTTGACAAAAAACAAACATAGAATATTATGGGTAGACACAGAGCTTCTAAATTCAGGCTTCATTTTTTGTTCAATAAATAATGACACAGTCTAACCCATCATGTGTTGTTATTCATCTGAGGTTGTATTTTAATTTTAAGACCTATCAAGGACCAGATGATTTATTTTTTATTTTGACCTACCTTAGCCCCTTGCTTTAGAATTGAAATTCAATTAGAATTGAAAAAAGGGCGTACTTTCTTTTTCACAAGTGTATGTTTTTGGTTTGGTTTGTTTATCTGTTTGTAGGATTAAACAAAAAGTTACAGATGGATTGGCATGAAAATTTTACCAGTGGTGGGACTTGACTAAACTCAGAAATGATTACCTTTTATGGTTCCATCCAGATCTATATGGTTTACTTTAGGAAAATATAGAAATTTAAGGACAGTCAGAAGAATGCAGTCATGGACTGTCATCCATCCATCCATCCATCCATCCATTTTTTTTTCATTTATCCAATTCAGGGTTGTGGGGGAGTGGAGCCTATCCCAGCTGTCACTCTGGACAGGTCACCAGTTTGCATACAGGACAGGATGTGAACTGAATCTTAAAAGAAACTGCTATGAACCATCGTTATTCTACTAAAGAATGATAAAAGAGGAATACATTTGATGTTCTGAAGTTTTTAAATGTCATAGTCCTGCGGAAGGACTTGAAGGTAGCAGCTCATGTGTGGAAATCCAACATCATCCCAAAGTTGAACGTGTTCTGCACAAAAGTTGATGTGCAGGATTGATCAAAATTTACCTGAAACATTTAGTTGGAGATATTGCTGCAAAATGGCCTCACACGAGATACAGTACTGAAAGCAAAGGTTCACGTACTTTCGCTAGTCACATAAATATAATACTGAGACATTTTTCTTCTTTTTCACTAAATAAATGAATAATTTAATATAACTTTGTCTCATTCTGTTCTTTATCAGTTTTTATGACATGTATGAATATGTTCATACTTTATGTGCATAAAGCAACAACCACATACTACAGTATAAATGACTGAACACAACAAAAATTTTTTTATTGTCTTTTTCAAAATTTTTCACAAACAAATAACATTACACATTACACACACATACTGCATACCCTTGCATCATCTTTCAATTCAAATAAACATAATGAAATTGGACTAATTAACAAATTAAGGAGGAAAATAAAATTCAAAATAAATAAAAAATAATAATTAAATTAATTAGTTAAAAAAGGGGGGGTTACATTTTATAGCTTTTGCAAATCATTTCAGAAAAATCTAGCACTTTCATTTGTTATGATAGAACACAACAAATTACTTGAGAAACAAAACATAAAAAAACACATAACAGTTTTTGTCACATTGTTGTTTGTTGCACTGAGGATTACTGAAATATTTATTTGTTTGTTTTACTATATAGCACTTTGTTTACAGTGAAATTTAAAAAGGACAGTTGATTTAATTCTCATAGCTCATAGCCACTACTGGACATGTACTGTAGGTGGGATGAGGAAAAAATATAATAGGTGGTACTGTGTGGTGGTGGTGGTGGTGGTTTATTTATTTATTTAACTATTTAACCAACAAAAGCTCCTAGATAGTTGTTGTTATCCTCCACCACACTTCACTCTTATTTATCTTCACTGACAAAAGCCAGACAGGCAAAAGTGTTCTAGCTATGTCTGATGGTCCCCTCCAGAGGGGAGATGGTATGTTTTTTGTTTTTTTTTTTTAAAGAAAAGAAAAGAAAAGAAAAGAATAGAAATGAAAAGAAAAGAAACGAAAAGAAAAGAAAAGGAAAAAGACAGAAATGGTAAATTGGGATTCGGTGTGAATGTACAAAGGTAAACTTCAGTAAGGCAGCATGGGGACTAGTCCTGCTCTTTTATCATTTATTGGCCAGTGCTCTCACAGCCTGTTGGGAGTTGTCCCACTTATTCCACCATACACACCCTGCCACGTAGTTGAACCCTCCTAATATGGGATAGGCCCTGCTTCTTCTGCAGGCTGCTGCCTGATCTGATATCAAGCCAGTGGGAAGGTTTGCTTACATTTTCACTCCAACTTTATTTCCCAGAAGGTCTTATTCTTGGCTATACTGAACCCAGGGGCACATTGATAGCGAAAGGTCCTCAAATCTGATTCGGAACTAAGTGGAAATACATGAAGAATGAATCAGCCCTTGTGCAAACTCATATTTCATCTCCAAACACATCAACTTTAGCAAGCTGTCCTATTTTGTAGTACAGTTGCGAGAGAATTTTTAAGAAGTAGAGGCATTCAAATGTCTCCAAGTCAATTTCATCCTTCTTTTCCTCTAGTCAGTCATGGATTGTCGCTCCCCTACCACCGTGAGTAATTTGTTTCCTCATGTTTACAACATCAGACATGGCTTTTGATTATGCATTTTGTGTTTGTAAATTAACTCATCATTTCAGTTTTAGATGGCATTGAAATGAGCCTTTAGCTGAGCGAAATGGACCTAGATGTCAAGTACTTTTGATCATTCTACAGAGTGAATGACTATCTGACCTCTGAGAGGATGGGTGAATATTGTCATTGCACGGTTTGGAGTGGACATCCCAATCTCTTATCCCTTTTTCTGTCCTTGCTTGATAGGCCTGAGTTTTCTTTTGTTGTGTGGTATTCCACTGACACCCTCACCCTGGATTAAAATCTTAATTAACTTGAGTGTCAGCCTGTCTTCCTATAGCTGAAAAGGGAAAGAAAGGGAGGTGGAAGGGGGCAGGAACTGTTGTACATGGCATCATGGGATGCACCCAGGTCTACTGTAGGGGGCACCATTAGTGTTAGCTGCTGCTGTGCTTTCCCCACTGAATCTTTAGCCCTCTGAGTGTATTGCCTCTCAGTTTCTGCCTTTGTGAGAAACCTTCTTAAAGTTGAGGGTAGGTTATGGAAAAAAGGCAGTCATAGGGCAGAGGAAGGATAGATGTCAGATCTGAGTTAGAGCATGACCTCCTGTTATTAGGCCCATATGGCCACAAAAGGAAGTTGTTTTTGTTTGTTTGTTTGCTTGTTTTTTCTAGTTTTACTTGGAAGGAAGGGTGGGAGGATGAATGTTAGCCATACTTCGTTGCCATAGACACAGGCACTGGCTAGTCAAAGTGTTGTGTGTCTGGGTCACCTTCCTGACAGAAATGACACGCCTGATCAAAGGCTGGCTATTTGCCGCTGGGATGCCTTGGTCTTTGCGCCAAGCTGTGCCTGCCTACTTGTCTGACCTTGGCCTCGCATCATGAGAGTTTGTGTGGCAAATAAAGGATATTATGGCCCCAGCTAGTGCGCCTTTAGTGTCCCCTTCATTCCTTATTTCTTCTTGTTGATCTGTTTTGCCCAAATTTATAAGCTTCCAACCTTTCCTCAGAGTCTTGATGAGGCCGTATAAGTGTGGTTGTTTGGATTGAAGATGGACATTCATCAATAGTGGGTGGTGTTGGAATATATATATATATATATATATATATATATATATATGTGTGTGTGTGTGTGTGTGTGTGTGTGTGTGTGTGTGTGTGTGTATATGTATAGATATATATATAGATATAGATAGATAGATATACACACATACATACACATACACACACACACACACACACACACACCTCTTCAAGGAATTCCATATAGCACTTTGCCTGCCTTTCTACCCTGTAACCATCTGCACGATGTCTGGACGTGCCATAGACATGCACTACCTCCACTACCTCCATGAGATCTCTCCCACCAGCTGCCTTTATTTTCACAGCTTCGTTACTTTGTCGGTGGGAAATGCCATTTGAACTCAAAATGAAGCATAAAGAACCCATAATCTCAGTGCAGAGAACAGTGTTTTTTCGCTCTTAGTATGGCAGATCTTTTATGAGCTAATACTATTTTGTCATCTTCCTATGAAAGCCCCAGTGTTTTTAAGCCCTCAGCTAGTGATCCGATGGGCCTCCCACTGCAAATGGCAAATGTCTCTTCCCATGTAAAGCACTCATAGTTCTTTATTAGGGATCATTGCACTGTCAGTATCTTTCAGCCAAACATCAGCTTTACCATTTAAAGGCTGAAATTAATTCTGCTGCCAGGGTAAAAAGGTGAACAGTCATAACAGTAAACTCTCTCTCTCTCTCTCTCTCTCTCTCTCTCTCTTTCTCTCTCTCTCTCTTTCTCTCTCTCGCTCTCTCATGTTTTTTGCCTTTTATATAGCCAGGAGCTGTGTTTTTCCCTTTTCCTTTTTTTCTGCTAGGAGAGAATGCCTTTGCATCTGAAATGTGCATTAATGCACCACTAAAGTCAACTCAGCTCATTTAAAAAACAAAGCATTCAGTGAGTTGTAGGTCCACGGTCTGCTGGCTCACAGGAAAGATTTATTGTCTGCCCTGTGCTTCTACTACCGGTCCTCGTTACCAGCCAACTCTGACCCCATCCTGCCGACGCCACAGAGATGCTTAATCTCCACAGACAGCTCCTGTATGAATACATTTTAGTCAGTGTGGATCACCACGGTGCCCGGAGTAGTGCCCTGGCATGGGTTGACACCATAAACCGCCAGGAGGTTTGGGTGAGAGAGCGACAGAGGAAAAGGGAAAGACATCTGCTATGGTCACCCACCCTGCAATGCCCTATTGTACCAGAAGCCACAGCATCCCTGTGGTTTACTCTACTCGTTCCTGTATGAGTGAGTGTGTTCTGAAAACAGTCGAGATGGGAGGTGGGTTGGAAAGAGAGCAGGAATGAGGGGATGCTTTGCCATATGGCCGATTCCCTGCTCTGGTTGAGAGAGATGAGCAAAGGGAGATCTGGCACTAGAGACAAACAGAGAAAGCACTGTGGATATTTTGTATTTTATGCAAGTCATTTCATTTTTTAATGCTCTGAGAATCTTATTTCCCTAAAAAATTGTGAGAAAAAAAACATCTTTGTTGTGAGGAATTCTTACTTGAGTCCAATGTAATCCAACTTCTTTTCTCTGAATAAAAGCTGACATTATTCTGCTACATTTCAATATGTTACACGATGAGCCCCTGCGAGTTCTTGAATTCAGTTTAACTAATTGCTCAACAAATAAGACACTCTCAATGGGAAAATAAGCAGCAATGATTTCTTTTTTTAAACACTGAACATCAGTCAACTTGAATTGTTAATATGATTATTTTTTGTTTTGTGGGCACAAGAAGCAAGCAGAAGCATAGAACCCCGCAAAGACCTTTTATCTTGCTATCTCTCTCTCTTCAGGAATGTGCCTGGAATCAAAACTCTGGCCCTTTATGTAAAGTTGCATGAAAAAAATGGGACTTTGAGAAAGGGAGTAGATTTTAGGTTAAATATATGGATGTCCCTTCGACAATATTAGGGCAGAAATTTAACTGGAGCACAGTGACTGAGCTTATTTTTGTAAAATGGTAACCTGCTGAAGTTTCTGTAATATGATCACTTGCTGAGCATCTGGGGAATTTCCATCCATCACTGAAATCTTTAGGTGGTGTGTTGATAAGTGTTCTGAAGAGGACAGTATGTTCTGTAATGCTTAATGTCTTAAATGTGGAAATATACTAGGAGGAGGAGTGGTGGTATAAGGAAGGTCTGTAATGAAAGGAATGACTTCAAACTTGACAAGCGTTTCAAGAGGAATTGCTGGGTCTAATGACAGCATTGTCAGAGGACTGATTAAGTTTTATGGACTTGGATCACAGTAATTGTAAAAACTAGTGCTTCTACAGTAGCAAGCATGGTGAGTTCAAGCAATGCAGTCTATGTCATTGCAACTTATAAACTTATGAACTTCATTCAGTGGTACTTGTGATTTGAGGCATCCACTGTTTCACCAGTGAAAATTCAACAGAGCACAATAATCGCCTCACCCATAATAACATCTGACAGCTTAGTTTAAAATGACTTGGGTTTCCTCCACCCCACCTCATCTTCCACTTATCCAGTTCAGGGTCACAAAGGGTGCTGGAGCCCACCCCAGCTCTCATCGTGGTACACCATGGACAGGTCACCAGTCTGTCACAGAGCCAAACAACCATTCACACTTATGGACAGTTTAGAATTGTCAATTGACCTAACCCCCTTTGCATGTCTTTGGACTGTGGGAGGAAGCCAGAGAACCCAGGGCAAACCCACACAAGCATGGGGCTAAGGTAGCCGGCTATTAGATTTGAACCCGAACCCTCTTGCTCTAAGGCAACAGTGCTAACCACTGCGCCACCGTGCTGCCCAACTTTAGTTTCCATCAGTTTTTATTTTATATTTAATAATTTAATGAATAAATTAAATTAATAACATAAAAAAATAAAATAAATAAAATCAATGAAATAAAAAAAGAGCAGAGATTGAAGTATCATAGAACTTGCGTACATTTCAAAATAGTAATGATGTGGAATTTGGAGGGGCTGAAAATCAACTCTGTACTTGATTTGAATGTTTTAGCATCCCCAATTAGATAATGAGGTTATTAAAGGACTGTTGATGTTGGTGTTGAATTTGCTGTGACAGCAAAGCAGCTGATTCCAACACTTGATGATTCTCACAACTCCAGGCTCAATCACATAACTTAAATTAGTCACTGCAGCTGCAGCATGGTCTGAACAATTCTGGATCAGTGAAATCAGCAGAGATAGTCTGGAAAGTTTAGTTGTTGAGTTTATATAAACATTTGGCTTATCGTACAAAATATGCAGCTTGTTCTTGACTATAATCCATATTCATTTACTCGTTGTTTTTGAAATCACTAGAATGTGATTTTAAATGTTTTAAAAATTATTTATAATAATCAGAATTATAATATTTAACTTTTATTCTCTTACATATTAAATCAACTTCAACCAGAGTGTGTTTTACGGTGCCATGCAAAAGTATTCATACCTCTTGAACTTTTCCACATTTTGTCACATTACAGCCATAAACATAAATGTGTTTTATTGGGGTTTATCTGATAGAACAAAACAAAGTAGAGCATAACTGGGAAGTGGAAGGATATTTTTTTCCCATAAGTAGCTAAAGTTCAGTCAGATTGGATGGAGAGTGTCCGTGAACAACAATTTTCAAGTCCTGCCACAGATTCTGATATGTATTTAGGTCTGGACAAGATTGCCCTGTAATTAGCTCCATCCATCTTTCCATCAACTCCAACCACCTTCCCAGTCCTTGCAGAAGAACCATCCCGACAGCATGATGCTGCCACCACCATGTTTCACAGTGGGTATGTGGGCTGTGTTCTGGATGATGTGCAGTGTTATTTTTCCACCACACGTAGCGTTTTGCATTTACTGTAGGCCAAAAAGTTCAATTTGGTCAGTGCACCTTCTTCCACATGCTTGCTATGTCTCTCACATGGCTTGTGGCAAAGTGCAAATGGGACTTCTTATGGCTTACTTTCAACAGTGGCTTTCTTTTTGCCACTCTTCCATAAAGGCCAGATTTACAGAGTGCACAATTAATAGTTAATAACCTAGCCCTGCTTTAAACTTCTCCACAACTGTATCTCTGACCTGCCTGGTGTATTCCTTGGACTTCATGATGCTGTTTGCTCGCTGATGTTCTTTAACAAACCCTTAAGCCTTCACAGAACAGCTGTATTTATATTGAGATTAAATTACACACAAGTGGACTCTGTGTACTAATTTGATGACCTTTGAGGGCAATTAGTTGGACTAGATTTCATTTAGGGGTATCAAAGTAAAGGGGGTTAGGGTAAAAAATATTGAAAAATATATTGAAAACCATAACTCATGTTCCTTCTAGTTCCCAATTGTGCTCTACTGTGTGTCGGTCTGTCAAAATAAAACCCAATAAAATCCATTTATTTTTGTGATTGTAATGTGACAAAAAATGTTCAAGGGGTATGAATACTTTTGCAAGGCAATTTGTGTTTTATTCATAACTCTCAAATTATATGGTGTACATGATAAATTGTAAAGACATGAAAAAAATCTGCTAAACATAGCCAAGTCTGTGATTGTGATGTAATACTGACTTTGTCATCAGTCTTGTAGACCTTAAACTGCCTTGTATATTTTGCGCTGTGCGTATATGATCAATTTTCTGGTAACATGCTGCATGTTGACCAATACTTTGCTTACACACTATTAAGATGAGATGTTAATGTCCTTGTCGAATAAAATCTGTGGACCAAGGGAATTCTCAAATGGATATTGTAGGCATATTGCCAGCGCGCTCAGAAAGACTGACTTAGAACAAGTGCAAGAGCAGTCTGAGCTCACATTACAGTAGATTTAAAAATAAAAATGAATGAACAAATGAATTAAATATTCAAGCATCAGATATCATGAAATGCAACATTTGGTTCCAAGGTTTACTGATAATGCTTTGACTGTAAAAAGATCAGAGTGAAGGACAAACACACAAGGGATATTTCGTCTACTTTGAAACCAGTGAGAAAAGACACAAGGTGATTCAATGGGGAGATAGTAACAAAATAAGAGACAAGGAGAAAGAAAGAGACATTCAAAGACAGAGAAGTCAATGATGCTGCTCATGCATTGGAATTGCCACGCCCACTGAGCAGCCCAGGGCTCTGGAGTAAGAGGAAGGTTTTCATCTGTTTTATCTGTACTGTCATCTTCTTCTTCATCATCTTCTTCTTCTTCGTATTCTTTTTTTAAAAAAATTATTTATTTATTTTAAGTAACATAGAGCATGTCCCTTTTCCCCTCTTTTCCCAGCTTCAGTGAGGCAAAGATCTTAATCGCCCCTGACCGTAATCTACCAGAGTGGAACGCTTTTCTTCAATAGACAAAAAAGAAGCTTATAGATACGACACCCTGCAAGGGTATAACATCACTGGGTTGTCCTTTGGCAAAAGGGGGGATGTGTAGCGTGTGCATGTTTTGTCTTATTGGTTCCTACTGTAGTGACACAGTATACAGTGGACATTTCCTTCCCGGGATTAATAAAGTATTCTGATTCTGATTCTCAGCCACATCAGACCAAAAGCAAAGACGAAATACAGCTTTTTTCTATATTTTCCCCCTGTATAAAATATGGCAGTGTTAATTGCATGTGTCTGTGGATGGAGGGATCAAACAGTTTTGTGCACACATTACCATACAAATCGAATCAAGACCTCAGTCTTCATCACGTCACTTGTGATGAGCTCGTGATGAAAGACTGACGTGTTCAAAGTTATGTTTTAAACCTATTCGCAGCAAAGTCTACATACTGTGTAACTAAAGGGCAACTGTATTAGAAAATGAAAAAAGGCAACTTTCAGTGTAATCTTTGCGGAAGATTTAGTTGACATTTCTTCAGGCAATACTGATAGATGACAGTGATGCAATACACACCCACATATATGCCTCTAAAAGCCAAATATTTGTTTTGTTTTAATCTTTTTGCAGTCTGATGGGTTGACATATGACAGTTTAGAGCATTTGAAAAGTCAGCTTATTTCTTTACACTTGACAATTTAGTATCTTTTTTCTTCTTCTGGCATCTGAATTGTCCTTATGTAGAAGAACCATCCATCTGGTGCTTGGAGCGGACTAAAAGTGACACTATATGTTATTTGCAGAGAGAATGGTAATCATAGAGAGATCATTTTTGTTGCCACAGCCAATCCCCCTTAAAGTTTCTCTTTCTCTGTCTGGTACTATGTGTCCTCCATACTCTTGTTTTCTTGTTTTCTTCTTTCTTTTCTTCTATTATTTTACTTTCAGAATGCCTTATTTTTTTATTAAATTGTTCTCTTTTGCCTCATTTTCTCGCTGCTTTTGTCACTTTCTCCTTCTCTGGTTTGGTCTTATCTTGTTCTTCCATTTCGTTGTCACTTCCTCTCTCAGCAGCATGTTTTGTCATTTGGTCTCTCTCAGTTCCCATGTTTTGCATGCCATCATAAACATGCACACACACACATGCACGCACGCACGCACACACACACACACACACACACAGTCATAGATGCAGAAGCACACAAAACACAGACATTAATAAATCTTCTTCCTGTGAGGTCTCTAAAGTCAGAGAGAATATGAGTTTCAAAATCCACAAAAAACTCACTTGCACAGAATATTCACATTATTTTACTTGAAAAATAACACTCTCTCACCTCACCTAGAGCTAAAAGATGGCACATCATACTTTTAAAGGATTCATCTGAGGTTTAGGCACAGTATTTAGGCAGAAGTCTACATAATATGCAGCTCTGTGAAGGGGGACTGTTATGTCATGAGAGGATAATTTTATCGTAAGAGCTTTGTGTAATCCTCATCTCGGTATACATATTGCATCTTTACCTGGGTGCTTATGTTAGATGGCCTTTCCTGAATAATAATGGTGACTAAGCAATGAACAAATCAAGATGTATATTTTCAGTATAGCTAACAAGTTTAAATCTGATTTTTAACTTATTATACTGTATATGTTATGTGTATGTAAGCATATCTGTTTGAAAGCACATAGATGTGTGGTGCTATTCTTATTTATATTGTCCATGTCTTTGTCAGCAGTGTGGATTGACAAATTGGATAGAATCTCATCAGGCATAAATAATGGCAGCTATCTGTAAATAGCACTGGAGCAGGGGAGCAACAGATGCTGCTCCTGGTGAAGGAGAAAAGCCTGCTCTCCTCCACTGAGCCTGCTCCCCACATGCTGCCACTCACGTATTTGGCTCCCATTAACACTGATCTATATTAATTCCTTGGAAAAAAGAATGAATAAGGAAGTTGATTAAGGAAATGAAAATCTATTCTGCTGAGCC
This sequence comes from Etroplus canarensis, assembly GCA_015106775.1. Classification (NCBI taxonomy): domain Eukaryota; kingdom Metazoa; phylum Chordata; class Actinopteri; order Cichliformes; family Cichlidae; genus Etroplus; species Etroplus canarensis. Next base: position 28,462 of record VUQH01022580.1, on the reverse strand, counting down.
GAAGCTCAATGCGTTCCAGTCTGTTTCACACTGTGGGATTTTTAAACCTTAATGGCTATCCAGTTAGTCACAGATCAACGAAGCAAAACTGGGATACAATGTTTATTTATCCATTTACTTATTCTTTTATAATACTTATCCCATCTCCTTCAAGATGCTTTTTAGATGTATTGGTGCTTGACTATAGAAAGGAGAACACTGAATTCACAACCTATCTGTTGACAATAAATATTTATCTTTGTGTATAACTATCATCTCTCTTAGCAACTGTCTCAAATTTTGCATGTGTACAAAAACTCAGTGAGCTATAGTACTTTGATGAAATGTACCTGGCATTCATCAATAGCTGAAATGAAAGCTAACACCCCGCCATGTCCACTGAGGCTTGTATCCGCCCATTGATTTTGGGCCAGGCATTTGCTCACCCCAGCCAAGGTCCGAATGTAATTTAAGTGTTGTGTGGGGACGCGTTTCTAGCATAGAACCTGACATGGTGTGGTCAACAGCCCCAGGCAGTGAATAAGCTCTCAAGTGGCAAACAGCATCAGCGAGACGTATTTCCTCTTCCAGCTCACCTCACGCTTCCTCGTCAAATTAAACGATAGAGACTTGAGGGCTTTCTGCAGGCCTTCAGCGTGCTTTCAACCTTCCATCTCTAAGAGGACAAGGCAGGCTGATGACAAACACCACTACACACACATGCAGGAAAAAAAAAACACTTCAATTATTCCATATAAAATGGCATCAACTCTCAACCCTCTACTTCAGGAAATTAAATTTCAAAATGGACCGCAGCAAAACAAAGGCATTTGATGATTAAGGGTAGATTTTAATAATACCAGATTTTCTGCACAGGTCTGGAGAATGTGGAAGATGAATTCAATAATTTCCAGGTCTTGAAAGGTTAGAGAATTGAAGAAAAACCCGGAAAAAAGTATGAAGAATAAACTTTCCCGGTGATTATATTGTATTTAATGGCGTTATTTAAGCCAACGTCATGTGATGCCTTTTGATGATTGGCTGTTGTTTATGAGAACACATGATATACAGATGCTGTATAGCAATATGACCAGTAAAAATTTAAAAAATGACACATCAGCTTATAAGGCTTTTGGTCACTGATGATTATATCAAATGCACGTGGACAAGAGCTACTAACAGCATACTGTATGTTATGCTGAAAAGTAACACAAACCACACAGACATGTTTAAAAATTACACATCCTTTGTTCAAGTGCGTAGACGCAGGAAGGACGACACCAGCTTCAACATCCAACTCCTCAGCCGGGGGAATAATTGCTCTGAGAAGGTGATGGCCTGTCAGGAGGCACATGAGCTTGTTTCCTCTGTTCTCTTCCCCTCTTGCCTCGTGTCACATGCAGACACTACGGAAGCACCTTGTGTTCGCCATGCATGGAGATAAACTACATATTGCATTCTGTTTCAAGTGTTACAAATCTCTTGCAATAATATAATAAAGGATGTATTATTCATCGCTTCTACAGCGTTGAAGGGGGGGGATGAAATATGCATGGGGTGCGTGTGCTATTTCAAAAAGCCAATGTTGGGCGACGTCTGACGGGTGATGAGGGAACATCACATCCTGTCTCTTGTGTCATCAAAAGCTGGAGAGGGGAGATCAGTGAGTGAGGAAAGCATGGGCAGTTTGAGGGCCACTTTATTGTTGGCAAAATGAGTGTATTTAGAAAAAGAGGGATGGTGGTGTAAATAAGCATACATTTTCAATCTACTGTACGATGAGAATCCATTTGCAGTCCCCAGGTGTGACAAACAAAAGGTTTGGATGTTTTGTTCCAGATCTGTCTAACTGGTTTTGCTTTATTTCCATTGAGATAGGGTGCACAGGGAGTGTGGGACTGGGGTGCTGGGGGTGCCAACTGAGTAATTTCACTGTCAGCTCTCTGCAGAGGGTATAATTGCAGACCTTAAAATACCCATTCTGCTTTGGCATGTGTGAAAAGCTTAAGGGGGAGGGTAAAAATTACCACTCATGTGGGTACACAAACATGTGCTGTGCATGTGTTTACCTGTGTGAGACAAGCATTGTTGAACAGAATAAGAGTTCATAACAGTAGCATGATTACTACCATACATATATATTAATGTGAAGGAATAGTAATGAAAAAAATGTTTCCATTGTTTCATTCCAAGAAACCTCATCACAACAGAGTATATTTATGAGGTAGCATAAAATGCACTATATTTTTTCAGAACATATTCTATTTTATGTTGGTGATTTCCAAGTGTTTTTCTATTGGCCTGGGGGCCTGTGTGAATGAGTAATAGACAGAGTAATGGCTTCATTGTCGCCCAGCTAAATTTGTTTTTCTTCTTTGTGTCTTGCAAACACAAAAACAGAAAAAAAAACTGCCAAAAAATGATAAATAGCAGCCACCCAATTACTCTGGCATCACTGTATTCAGGAATTTATGTTTACATTATCAAGATGTACCACTGCTCTGCATGACAACACCTTGCCACAGAAACAAATGGCATTTACATTTCCTCTGGGTGGTAGCTAGGTGCAGGTTCCTATTTATTTTGCCAGTTTCCCTCCTGAAGTAATGGGAGGCCCTGACCTAGAGCCTCTCTGTCAGCCCATTAGAGAGCGTGGAGAGCATTGCATCGGCACCTCTGCTGTTCTGCCACTCACAAACACCCTCTAGAATCAACACAAACAATCCTACCCCTCCTGCCCACACACACATACACACACAGCCAGGAAAGATGAAGCTGGGGCATTGATTTTATAATGATGCCCTGGCTGCTTCCAGCCATGGAGGAATTGGAGCTGGCTGAGCTGAGCTCTTGGTGTGCAGAGAGTTTTTTGGATGGAAGCCCTGCTGGTTGCTGGGACTAGTCCGGTGGAGAGGCTAGGCTACAGCCGTGTGCAGTCGGTGGATCCAGAGCATGTAGAACATCGAGAGGCAGCCGTGTCCAACTTTACAGAAGCACCCGGAGCCAAGCGTCCCTCCTCAGCACACACAGACCTGCAACTGCCAATCAAAGCAGCCTCGGGCGCTGCCACTGCCTTGTGCGCATAAATTAGCATGTATTTGCATAAGAATCCACTCGTTTAGCAGACCCACTTGGCTCTCCCCCCAAATGGCATTTTCTCGCTCCCCCTCCTTCTATCTCTCACTTTCCCTCTCCTTATCCTTTTACAAGCACCGATAAGAGCTAGAAAATAGTGTGTTAACCCTTTTCATACCAAACCCCTCTTGACATAATTTACATGTGCATATGCTTGTTTGTTCTTGGTTTGCAAATGAGAAACTTGAACCAACAAATGAATTTGAAAACAAACAAATATTGGTGCACTAACATATTTAAGTATTGCATACAGTGCATGGTTGTAAAGAAATACAGCAATTACAATTTCAATTTCTGTATTAAATTTTGAAAATCTTGGTTGAAGGAAATTATCACTTTTTAAAAATCTATTTCCAGCGACTCTAAAATGTCTTCATCCTTTAACAGTTGCACTGCAGCTTATGGGTCATATAGAATTCACCAACATGTCTACATTATTCAGCAACAACTTTAACGCCTTGTTTCACATGGTTCTAGCTCAATAGCCCACAGAGAGAAGCAGGGTATGCATACCATTCTAAATTACAGCTAAGAAGACAGGAAAATTCAGTTACTGGTCAGCTGTGGTTGAAAGGAAGGTGAGTGAGACAGAAGAAGAGGATGAGATAACATGAATTTTTCACAAGGAACAGTCAGTCAGGACACCATACAGCAGGTCTGGTGGGGATTAATAAGTAAAGAAGAGAAAGGGCTACCCATTGCCCTCACCACAAGTATTGGGATGCAGTAATTGGCTAGGATTGTGCCTTCGGAGTCAACTTGAAGCAGTGCACATGAGCATAATGAAGGTTTCTCTGACTTTGTTGTACTTTTCTCACCCACTGTGGTTATTTTCAGCATGGTTCAAGTGTTCTTATCTAGTACATTATTGAACCTGTTCTTTGGTCCGTAAAGCTGGCTACGGTCTTTGCTCTAAGGTATACTGTGCAGGTAATTAGTTACCATGGATATATTAAACAATGAATGAGGTATTCAAACATTGTGCTGCATTCATTCTAATGTACACTATTCACCAAGCACATACACTACAAAAGTTTGCCTTTCCCCCTGTTTTATGACGAATTGTTTGACTCCACAAGGTCAACACTTCACAAACATGGCTTGCATGATAATGTCTTGATTTTGCTGTCTCTGACTTTAATGTGTGCAGTGATTTGAGAAGTCAGATCTTTGACCACAATATCCCAATTTCAGCACAGATCATCGCAGTTTCTGGCACACTGGTACATATCTGAGGCTGCATATCTAAGGAATTACCCACAAAACATATACATGTTAGATAAAATGAGTTAGATTAGTTCATGGTACATATTACTTCATGTGAAGGTGGGACTCTGTGGAGGATAACTAATATCATCTACTGCACATTTGTGCTTATATGGATGACAAGCAAAAAGTAAAACATACACTTAAGTTTGGCGCGTGTATTCCTTTAGGATAACTTGCAAAGTTTAGCTTAGGCTGTGTATTTGTGTTTAATTTTATGTCCAAACAGCTCAAACCCCAGGAGACTGTGCCGTCGCTCAGGGTACTGTTTTCTATTCCCATGCTCCCCGCTGGTCCAGGGGAACGGCTGAGCTCCCTGTCATCATCTCTAACCTGTGTTTCCTTCCCTTCCTCATATCTAATATGAGTTATACACACACTCAGAAAAACACACTTACCCAAGAGGCTTAGGCTGCCCTGTCTCATCCTATTTCCTCAGTGCCTTTGATCCCTAACCCTCCCAAAAATACGTTGCACACCCCCTTGCAGTGTTAACTTCCTGCCATGCCATTTAAGCTTCCTTGTCTGCCTGGAGCATCCACAGCTTTGGCGCAAGCTTCTGCTGTCTGCTAATGACAGGGCAGTGTTGGAAGAACAGGCTCGGGGGGTGTCGGACAACAGGAGCAGGACAAAAGGCCTTGAGGTACACCACAAGATAAGGATGGCTCATTACTGTCATGGAAGGGTTAATGTTCACAAAAGACTCTGAAGTGCCCCTCCCAGAGTGTTGCTGCTTGTTATGAGAGCTAATGATGTCAGCGGAGACCCTGCTTGTTGATTAGCTTAAATGGAGGACTAATAGAAATGCGTGAGTGTAATTAATGACTGAAGGGGAGCCTAACGAAGATGAGGACACACCACCCTGGTCGTGGGTGTTCCTGGGTAACGTGTGTCCCCGGACAGCATGGTAGGGCACCTTATCAGCTGGCCACACTATCTACGTGCCAAGCCCTGCCATGCAATGCCATGACACCCACTTCAGCACCCAGACAGGCGTGCTTTTTTGGCCAGGCCTAATTAGCTGTCACAGCAGGTGGAGCAGGGACCAGGGACACACTGTGGTCTGCTCTCTGACAGCACAGGTCCCCACAGAGCTCCCCCAGACACTGACCACACAGGAACCATGTGTGTATGTGTATGTGGGACTGTGAGTGCACATCAGTACATGTACTCCTCTCTTTGACTGCATGAGGGCATTTTTTGTTCTTCGAGGTTGAAGGGAAAAAGACAGAATGAAATGGTGAAGACTATGTCAGGATGCAGGGTACACATACTCCCTCACAGACAAGCAGTAGGAAGACCATTTTATTGCAAAGGTGAGTAAAAAATGTACAGTGTAGGCATGGGTATGAGTGTGTCTGTTTCTGAAAAAAGTTTAATTACCTTTCAGTTAACTTTTGTCTGCATCTTAGACAGAGATAGTCCGCATTTACATTATAACATCCCCAGAAAGTGGATTTGATAAAATTATTATATCATAATAAATGACAGCTTTACAGGTCTAAGCAGATGTGTATGCAATTTATAGCACATGTGAATTAGATGTACTAGATGCCATGAATATCTCAGACACTAAAGACTGAAAAACTAACTAATTTTAGGTGCAAGATGTTTTCTTTGGTCAGATTTGTGGCCATAAACAATCATTCAGCATTCCTCTCCCTTAACAGAGGCCAATTTACACGGTTCCTCTATATCATCAGAGCCCTGTCACCTCCATCCCAGCTCAATACATTTGTTAGTGTGCTTCCCTCCTGCCCCCTGCTGTGTTTGTCCCTCTTCTTTTACTTTGTGCGTGTCCACACAGGGGAGATACAGTGCATTCTGATGTTCCCTTCTGTATTCAAAGGCTCTGTGTAAGCTGCAGTAATACTTCTTTACTGATAGCTCTACTCTTACACACACAGTCACATATACACACTGCAGTGCCACACACTCCCCTGGTTTAATCTATTACCATTTTTATGTGGCTCAAATATTCAGGCCGTGTTAACCAATGCATCATTATGAGGCGTATAACTGCAAAAGCCAAAGGATTTATAGGCTTAAATAAATTATGTGATACGATAGTGCAAGTTTTATGAGTTGCAACTTTGCAAATATTCTTTTAAATAATAACAATAAAAGAAAAAAATCCAGGAACTGGGGGTTGGAAGATGGAAGATGAGAGAACGTGATTTCTCTGCCTACTGTTAAAGGCCGCCTTTAACTGCACATCATTTTCAAGCTCTTCCCTCTATGCCTTGTCTTTACAACCATTTCACACATATTATATGAATTGATGGGTTCATTTGCGGCATTTAAGCATCACGTTTTTTTCACCCCTTCTTGCGAGTAGTATCGTTTCCTTCTCATACTTGTGTTCCCTTAATCACTTCTATTGAGCATATTCATGTATAGCGTTATCAAACATTATGCCTAAACACATGCAACAACATACACTATGATGTATTGTACATTTTCACTCTAATATGTTTTACACATGGTCACTATATATCACCTTTGATACTGTGTGAGTAGGTCTGTTTGATCCCATTTGGCAGATGGATCCAATTGTCCGGGTTGATATTGGGTTGTGACAGAAAGCAATCTAAAGGCAGGCTCATTGATGATGATGAGTTCTGTTCCATTGCACTGAGATCCAGTCCAATTTCAAAAGCAAATTCAGCCATTCATCTTCCAAATAATTGTGGCACTTTATCAATTGCTCACAGTCTTTTATCTATCACTTCGATTGATGTGATCATTTTCACAAACAACCTTCTGTGCTAACGGCATCTTGAAACACACTTACAGGGCTATGCACTTATGTGTGCGTGCAAGTCTGTGTCTAAAGGCATCTCTGAAGAAGTCTGAAAACATACGTTTGTGTGTGCATGAATGTTTGCAATGAGCAAGGAGATATTGGGGTCCATGTTTCCATGTGCATGGATATCCACACATATGAATTTGTTTGTGCAATAACATTAATCTTTATTAGCAAAGCAATAGGTCTTCTATTCTTTCATTAATAATATTTTGCTGTGTTTTCATTGTGAATGTTTATGAGACTTTTTAAATATTATAATGTCTGCTTACTGGGCAATGTCATGCTTTTGCATTCTGTTGTCATGCCTGGCCTGTGAGTTTCTCTTTATTCATGTGGGGATACTCATGAATCCATTGTGCCTTTTTGTGTGTTGGCATATGAATAGTGTGTATGTAATCCTTACATCATATGATCGGCAGTGTGTGTGTGTGTAAATATAGTTTTAGATTTGAACTTGAAATGTTAACTATTGAGAAAGTGTTGTTGCATTAATATATTGAGGTTTATAAATGTGCATATTTGGTTCCCTGAAAATATATAAACTGAGGCCTGTTTAGCAGTGCAAGCAACAACGGCAATGAAAAAAAAACTTAAAAAGCAGAAAAAAGGGGAAAAAGATCCTTTTTACTTTTTAGCTCAATGTAGCATACTGTTTATATTTGGCATCAGCCAAAACAAAATACCATGTTCACCTAGTAAACTGTTAAAAAGGGGGGATAAATAAATGTGTCTGCATTTCTGTCCTCTTAAGGTCTATAGGTTTATTGTCCTGGTCTCTTCTGTCATATATTCAAGTAAGAGACACATGAGAGAGCTGACAGTGGAGTAACATCTTTTAGGTCTTTTAGGTTAACACATGTTTATGAGTATCATTAACCTAACATTACCAGAAAAATATTCTTATATTCATGTTACAAAGATGTAATAGTTGTGGATTTGTACAGTTCTTTAGGTGAGCTTATAGGAGTTTGTTTCTATTTTTTTAACATAAGGGTTGAGCCCTTTTTTACATTATTATCAGTAGGTTGTGAGTATCAGTGTTTGCTGTGAATATGAATGTGCTAGATCAGTGTTTTCAAATATTTCTGAAAAATGAAATGGACAGGGCAAAATTTCAAGGCCCACCTGCATCCATATTTGCAGAAAATAGCCTGCATATCTGAAATATCACTAATCCATCTTTTTTATTATATATTGTCAGATGAAAGCACTTTGAATAGCACATTAGTGGCATCTGGACCTTGCATGACACCTATAATTCAATTAGTTGTAGGCTGCATTAAACAAAACAAAACCAAAAAAATCTGTTTTTCCTTCTTGCTCCTTGTGCATCACATTAAGTTTATGCCATTTTTTATGTTAAAACTACATAATCCAAATTAATAAAATTTTAATAGGCCTGCACAGAAGACAAAAAAAGAGTTTCAACATTTAAACCACAAAACAGACATAACTGAGCAATTATGAGACCATTTTCTTTACAGTAACATTTATGAAATCATTTCTTTGAATTATAATGTCCAGACAAACATTTCCTACTTTACAAGTAATTTTTGAAGTTTTCATCATTTATATTACAGTCCTCTTGTTCTCATCCTGCAGTGGTGCATCACTTTTTGCTGTGCACAAGCAGAATGAAAGATACCCTGAAAGAGCAGCATGACTGATTAACAAACTGGAGACCTTCTCTTCTGGCTCAGTACTGGATCCCCTGTACACAAAATACTGGACATAACACTTCTCCCTGATTGTTGTAAGCTTCTCTGTTATTTTGTAAACTTTTGCAGACTGTTTTGATTTGTGTGTGTCCATATTCACTCTGGAGCTTTTGTGCTCAATTGTTGGATGTTGTAATAGAACAAGAGTCCAGCATTATTCTCCCTGCTGCTGTGTGATTTCTCACTGTTGACTCCTCTCATCGGCATTGTGGTGTGTATAGGCTCAAATGCAGACCAAACTGCAGGTATATGAGAGGAATAGAGCAGGATTTACATCCATAAATAAATCTGAAAGATGCATTGTGTATTATTACCTTCCAATTATTATAATTCTCTCACTTCTCTTTATCCTGCGTGCCACTTTAGCTGTATTCCCAGACTGTCTCACAAGCATTTGTGCTGTGGTCTTGCAGAGTGATAGATGCTTCTGGAAAGCCACCAGGCTATTGCTGTGATTCTTGCTTTGGTTCTGTGTGCTTGAATCAGGGCACTTCGGCTTCTGTGCTTTGGTATCTGCACTGACAGCAGTATGTGTACTATTATCAACTTGTATTGTTTTCCTTTTACACCAACTTCATGTACACATACACATGTTGACTGAAATAGGAATCCAAAGATAGAAATAACTCAACATCTTGTTATCAGTAGTGTCAGAGTGGCTGAGAAATTAAGACATGCTAAAAGACAAGTGGAGCTCAGAGAAAAGTGAAATATTGGATTGCCTCACCCTAATTTCTGATCCTGTTTTCGACTATAAGGAGAAGAAAAGTTAAGAAAAACAACTGTATGCTGCGCACAGAAAACAGAGGGTGTAAAGTAAGCATATATATATATATATATATATATATATATATATTAAAAAAAAGAGTCCGGGCACAATATTTAACCTTTATAATTCCTGTGAAGGGAGGTATTTTACAAAATTAAGGTTAAAGTTATGGTCTGCATCGTTTTTAATTTTGATCATAGTAAAGATCATCTTACTCTTCTGGTTATGATACTCCTCTGTTCTGTAGTTTGGGAGCTCTGATGGCACTGAGATCAGATTGGCAACTTTGTTAGTGTCTTTTTTAAACTTTTTTTCATCAAAAAAGTTTTTATTTCATATCTTTCATTTTATTTCATGATTTTTTCTGCAGTTGTTTTTTTAATTTTTTTGACCATTTCTTGGATTTTAATATACATATCTTTCGGTGAAGCACTTTGTAACTTTGTTAAGAAAAGTGCTATATAAATAAAGACTGTTATTATTGTAATTTGACATTAATATTGCATATTGTAAGTAGAAGCAATTAAGCATAGTTTAGAAAAACTATATTAAAATGTGTCTCAAAATAAGCTAATAATGACATGAATAATACAGAGGATATTTAGTTGGCTGACAAACTTATGTTAAAATTTAACAGATAGGATTTTTACAATGTTAAGGATAAAATGAACAGTAGATAAGTTAAAAAAAACTGTTTTCCCCACATTCTACACAAACACAAGTTCTCTGTATGCTACGAATAACAGACTAAGAGTCCAAAATATCAGAATATTGTTCATGTTGAAACTAGACTAGTTTTATGTGCTGGCAAGATCTTAAAAATCAATTTATATGTTTTTAAAGCCTAATAATGAGCCATACGCAAAAAAAGCAGACAGTATTTTTTTAAGCTTGATATTTCTGTCTTCGCTTTTTCTTTTCTCGTTCCTCATTTCACCATTTTTGTTTTTTACTGTTTTCCTTTTGAAATGCACCAGTACATACCATACACACACATACACATGGCCCTGGTAGTGTCCCTGCAGCCTGGTGAATAAGAGAAAGGGAAGAAGAGGCAAGAGAGCTGCAGTCGCCTCACAAGACCAGACCTCATAAAACTCCCTGTCACTTTGACTAATTTGTTAGTCTTGTCTCACTGTGTCGAATTGTCACCCCCCACCTCCTGATGCACCTCTAGCCAACTCCCCCTGTCCTTCTTTCCACCACCCCCATATCCATGGGAGGAGGAGGGAGGGAGGAAGGGAGGAAAAAGTGGGGGAATAAATGTAATATAGTGCACTGGCTATTGGTTGCAGTGATCTACACAGCAATCCATCTGCAGTCAGAGGAAGAACAGAGGCTTTGTAGAGCAGAGGATCGCATGATGGCTCGATTTCTAATCCACTTTCTGTCTCTGTCTACCTCTGTCCCAACTCCAAAGGAGGCCTCTTGACAGGGTAAAAAATAAAAACGGAAAAGGAGAATAGGGCTATTATGAATGCAATCTGTACTACAGTCCCTGAGACTAGATTGGGTTGGATCAGGCAATGCAGGTCAGGGTGGTATAGATTAGTTCAGATGTTCAGCTGGGCCTCTCAGTGGACCAAAGAGTCAATACTGGATTCATAGAGATAAATTAAAAGCAAAAACCTTGCTCCAGGAGGGAATCAATTGCCAGGTAATTATGGAGAACGGGAGAGAGATAACAGAGACAAAACACAAATACAGAGATGTTCTCCTATGATACTGCAGCATAACACCAGGGATTACTGTGTTAGCTAGATTCAAGCAACTTTTTTCCTGTTGCTGCCCCCTTCCCTTCCCTAACCGACCCTCAGTACCTAGTCTTTAAATAGGAGCTCAGACTCATAGCTAAAAATAGGCCGCATTTCACCGACAGCAACCCTCTGCTGAGCTGTCAGCACCCTTTCTCCCTCTTCTTCACAGTGAGGCAGACACAGCTCTCCTTCATGTGGTTTCGAGGGAGACAGGCAGGGTGTGATCACTCCAGCTCTAACCCATCTCCTTCAACACACATGGCAGACCCAACCTCTTTTGGCTCACTGGCCTCACAGGGAGGCCGCAGTGAACTCCAATTTAAGAGAAAGTCTCATTCCTGGTGTGCTGGGCCCGTTTTCCCCTCACACAGAAATAAGGGGCAGGAAGTCCTGACATGTGAGCAATGCATGATGGAAGCAGTAATTTGGGCTGGTACAGCCAGTGCAGGATCTAAGAGCTGGCTTGGAAATGAGGCATGCAGTGAGATAATTGTCTTTCAAACTAATAGATTTTTTTTATTTAATGTGAAAAAAAGATGGCATTAGACTATTAAAATAAAACAGATGAATGTATAAATGATTTAATTAGTAAAATTATAATTTTGAATAGGCATTTTGTCAAGTTTGCATTTTGAGTTTTCATTTGTGCTAGTGCAGAATGTAGTGCACTAGTGCAGAATCTTTATCCAAAACAATCAAACAAAGGACTCTTCAACAAGTGACACCTCAGTTAGTGAATGAATATTGAATATGATGCCAATCCCACTTGCTGAAACAGAATTATTTTACACACACACACACACACACACACACACACACACACACACACACACACACACACACACACTTTATAGGGGTCAAAGGTCAGGGTCTAAAATTTCGGATTCCTTTTGGAATGAAGCGGCTCTGCCTCAACCAGCACCAATGGCTCTTTGTTGGTTCTATAAGAAAAGTCAGTCTGCATTAAGCATCTTTAATTGAGCTTAAAAGGCTGTAAACGGCATCAACAGCTTCAATGAATTCACTGACAGCGAAACTGCAGAATGATAATGAGCGGCATCAAACAATGGATGGCTTATCAAGATAATGATCCCTGATGACTTGAATGGAGACGAAATAACAGCAAGGACGAATTAATTAACTGGTGTCAATATTATTTTCTTCTATTTTGTTATTCATTTGTAACATTTCAGAGTGGTGAAATTCTACATCATGGAGCTGTTTTAGGATAATAAAAACAAATGAAAAAAATCACCATATAGGGGAAAAATTTAAACACTGGATGCTTGACACAATAGTCTCTGTGGGGCTTTTATTTGGTGTGGTTTGCATCCACTTGCACACTTAGATGGAAACCACTACAAAGTTTTTATGAGCTATTACATTTATCTTATTATGAAATATTTTTATCTTGATGGGAGTGGTCTCTTTCAGGACCCCCTTCAGTAGGCCAAGAGGGCTCAATGAATGGTTTGATAAGAGTGAAAATCATGTGAATTAAGTGCCTACGTTGTGCAGTGTTTCACATATTTGCTTTGCACACAAAAGATCCCTGCTTTGGGTTCAAACCCCTCCCAGAATGGGCAAGTTCAAGAAGGGCACCCTGCATAAAATCTCTGCCATATCACCCATGCAGCTCCATCCCCTTGGTGAATAAATGAGCAGCTAAAGGTACTCGCTTGCTGTGTGCTTTGGCCTTGTCAATCAACAGATCTCTACTTAAAACACATTTTTTGGGGTGACATGCTAGATAGCACTTGTCAGTGATCCAAATGAGGAATAATCTTTTAGAAAGAATGGTGTTCCATACCTCTTGTAGCATTTCTGAGACTTGCAGAATCAGTGACAGGGCACAATAATGGTATTTTGGCACACCTTAACAAGGCTTGTTATTTTTTTGTAGTTTTTCTTATAACCCATTTATATTAGGTTTAATTAAAATATCTATCTTTACTCATGACAACCACTCCTCACCATTTGTTAGTGAGACAATACTTATATGAAGCAGATCCTCCTATTTTAACAGGCCAACTAGTAGTATGGTTCCCTTTTTTATTCATTGAAAATGCATTAAAAATGCAGTAGAGTTTAATTTGTATATGTAATGAACAACATGATGTAGTAGAGCAGAAACATGGGTGTAATTGTTGTTATAGTTAAACAACATGATTTATTTGTTTTAGACAGGAAAACATTTACACCATTTTCTAGTAGAAGTTGTGTAAACAGGAGTTTGTGGGAAATTGCTAGTTCATGCACGGCTTAAACAGGGCAGTGCTCAATCACAGTTTTGGCAGTTGCGGGTTTGTTATTGCATTTAGATGCAGCCAAAACTAAATGAGTCTAACTTTGTTAATTTTCATAATCAAACAAAGTGAAAGCAACCACACTGCACATACAGGATGGTTATAAAAGGGATCAGTGTCTCTTTCACAATAAAACTACGCTTTCATGACAGATTGAAAAGATAGTGAACAGACGTTTAGTATCTATAAATGGTAAAAGCAATCAAAGAGAGGTTTGCCACCTGGGCTTTTCACCCTTAATGTGAAGATGAATTGCATTTATTAATATAGTTGCCACTCTGCACCTCCTGGACAGGAACATTTTTCTTTTGAGTCTGGACTCTTCTTTTCATTTGGTAAGCCACTTTCATCACGTACCTGTGTGATTGGCACAGCTGTTTAAAAGTTATGAGATGAGTAATGTAACTGGCTGAGGAGGTAATGATTCACCACCACACCCTCTCCTATAAATATCCCAGTTCACCCAAAGCAACTGTCAAGCATAGATGCTTACTGAAGAACGAAAATAGCAGGTGTGCCTAGATCTGCTTTCATTTTCCATCATATGCATATGACGCAATGATTCTACTTGCTGTTGTAAATGCATCATTAAAATTAAGCTCAATATGGAATATTTTCATTGCAGCTATTAACCATAGTTTGAAAATATCTTTCATTTTATGGATTCAGCCCAGTGCCTTTTATTTAGCTATGTTTTGTTTATTGCTCTAGATTCACTTAAAGGATTTGATTTGTGAGTTTAACCTCATGATAACACCAAAATTCTACATTGGGAGCCTCTGGGATTAGCTGCTCGACTGGTCAGTTCTGTCTGTTGTACAATTTTACATCATGGTTGAGATTTCATACCTGATTTACATGTTCTTACCAAATTACCAAAATTGGATGGTTAATCATTTGCATACTTTCCAGTTGTAGCATGTAACAACTGAGATAAAGTATTTCAACTTACAGATAAGAACTTCATTAGAAGTGAATTACAATTTTGTTTTAGTTTAACATTGTTTGCTATTAAAGCTCCACTCAATGCTTGGTAATGTTAGTCATATGAAAACAAAGCAAGAAGTGAAAGAAATTTAGTAAAGGGGACTCAAGAGTGGGTGAAGTGCATAACTGCTCACACTTCTGTCATGATTCTAAGAGCATTTTTCTGCATTTAGAGTGTCTGGTAGATAGCATTTATCCTTGCTTGCTTTGTGAGCAATGGTATTCACAAACCATAGTCAAACGCTGTCAAAGGCCACCAGTGTCCTTGTCTGTCTTTCTCTCCTCTGCACTGTTATCAATCAGACACACCAACCAAAGACAGATAGATTTAAATGTATGCACACATAAACACTCAAGTGTACATTCTCAAACGTTATGTCCTTTAGTGAAAAAAAACATAAGCAAGTTTCTCTTCCATACTGTTGGTTCTCTAACCCTCTGTGACTTCAGCTGACTTTTATTCATCAGAACAAAATGAAAAATATAGATTTACTCCTGTAGATTAGAACTGAAAAACGAATGTATACCCAAAAAGGAAATAGAGCATGAACGAAGGGGAAAATATGGATAGAAAAAAGTGAGTGAAAGAAGGAAAAAGAGGGAGAGGGCTGAAAAGAAAGAAGAAAGAGAGCTGGGCTCTCTAAGTGCAGTAGCACAC
This sequence comes from Etroplus canarensis, assembly GCA_015106775.1. Taxonomy (NCBI): domain Eukaryota; kingdom Metazoa; phylum Chordata; class Actinopteri; order Cichliformes; family Cichlidae; genus Etroplus; species Etroplus canarensis. The sequence continues at coordinate 13,078 of VUQH01022580.1, read as the reverse complement.
AGGCACATAGCTGTGAGTTCCCAGGCAAGACAGCATGAGCTGCCTATTTGTCAGCATTGATCAACCCATTAAGGGGCTGTGGTGGGAAGCATATTGGTTTTGGAGGCCAAAGGGGCAGGGGGAGACTAAGATAAAGCAAGACGAGGGGTGGTTGAACTCCTTTCAGCCTCAGCAGCCATATGTCTGCAGGATGAAAAAGCTTGTAGTCTTCCTCTCCAAAGTCCATGCAGTTCATTTCGCAGGGGCCCAATGGGAAGGTAGTAGTTGTCATTTGTCTTAGAGCATCTCTGGAGGCTCCACTGCATGTGTTATCTTAACTTTCTACCGCTGCAATGCTAATAAGAACCTAACTAGCTGCTCAGACATACTGAATATAACTTGTCATCTTTCTCTGTGTGTGTGTGTGTGTGTGTGTGTGTGTGTGTGTGTGTGTGTGTGTGTGTGTGTGTGTGTGTGTGGTGGGGGGGGGGGGGGGGGGGGGGGGGGTGGGGGTGGGTCCTGGCCCAAGGGGAAAGCAGGCAGCCTCTTCGCCCAGCCTCTGATGAATTCATATAATTAACTCTGCCTTGATCTGTTGGCTAATCCTGCACTCAGTAATAAGGGATTAAAATGTCACCTAAGCCACCTGCTGTTATTGAGCCCCAAGACTTTTGTGCTTCTGTATGTGTGTCACAGTGTGTGAGGGAAAGAGAGAGAGAAGATAAAAGTGAAGTGAATTTAACATTTCTGTGCAGGAAACTGGAAACATTCCCCTTTTGCTCGAGAAAATGTATGTAGAGGACACTATAAAGTAGCTCAGAGAAGCAAACATCTTAACTTCAGCCATATGCATGTAAGCACTACTCACAACCCCAAAGTTTGGCAAATGAATAAATAAATAAATAAATCCATAATTTGGCAGAGAGTTGGAGCAGAAGTTGCAACAGACTCGCTCTGAAAACTCATTGTCACAGTCACTAAAAAGGGACATGAAAGTGGGGCATGCTGGAAGGTGGGAGCTGAGAAATCTCCTTTTTCCTCCTTTCTCACCATGACCTCCTTGGACAAAGTAAAAAAAAAAAAAATAATAATAAAGAGAAGAGTACCAATTGGTTGGCTAACTGCCTGCAGACCAACGGCCAGCTTGCCTTGCCTGCCTTCTGGCCACCTCCGTTCGGTTTCTTAGCAACCCCAAGTGTACTTTTGGTCTGCTTAATGACTCTTGTTGCTGCAGTGGCTCAGGGGCTACTAATGAAGCCTCCTGACCAGTCACTGCCATTTAAGACCTGGAAGCTGACTGATCACTGGGCAGGGATCTTGGGATTTCAGACTACCCTAAACCTCTTATGTGAAAACATTTCTGCCCCTAACTTTAGCTGCTATCGAGACTCACTTACACACAAGCACTTACAAAACGTACACCCAGCACACCTTAACTTAGCTCTAAATGACCTTAATTCTGGCTACAGCAGATTTACGCACATCACAGCTTCACCTCTCCTGAACTGTAAGATTCCCAGGTAAGCATCCATCCATACATTCATCCATCCATCATCTTGATTGTTTATCTAGTGATGGTAGTTGGGGAGAGGGGTGGAAATGGAGATTGTTCAATTGGGTTACATTGGGAATGGTATTCTCTGGACCAGTTGCTAGCTCATGACAGAGAGAGCCAATCATCAATGCTTACATCCATTCCATACCTAATGTCAATTTAGTATCACCAATTAACCTAACATGCACTCTGGAGAAAGGCATGGACATTTAAAACTTCCCAACATTGGTAATAACAAGGACTCCTGTAGTTTTTTTATTCATACTGTACTATGCATCATCCCCCAAGAGTCTTAGTTAACCAGCTTCCAACAGGGCAACATTTGTGGCTGAGAGGCAGAATTAAAAGAACACTTTTGGTATTTGGAGAATAGTTAGACAAAGTGACTGGTTATTTGTCAGCAGAAAAAATTGTGTAAATTCAAATTACCTCATGCTGACACTTGAGCAAAGTGAGTAGAAAGTGATCTTTGCATTTCTGGTCATACACTGGATAGTTATCTAAACCAGACAGAAAACTCGATTAAAATAAAATATGATATTTTGTAACTCCAATTAGTGGCAGCTTAATATATTTCTTTTGTTGTTCTTGTCTCTTTTTCTTTTCTGTGTGTTTGTGAACAGCTCCTAGTGCATGCTTTCTGATGCATCTGTCATCTTGCCAAGCTTTGTTCCAGTGTCACAGCATATTGCTTTGAGAGTACATTATGTCCCAGGAGTGTCGCCATGTATATGGTTGTCTATACATGTCCACCACTGTGAAGTCTATATTCAACCAAGGTCTGAGCTCATGTCAACTGCTGTCAAGTGCTGCGTTGCCTGAGGGCCCCAACACCCACTGTGCTGCCCTAGCTGACTGATCTGAGTGGGCAGAACTGTGTGCCATTCACTGGTGCTCATATGTTGGACCTGTCCACCCGGCCTAGATAGAAAGATGGGCCAGCTGCCAACAGAACTAAAAAAAAATGCACCAAATATAAAACATAATGCCAAATATTACGTGCGTAGGTAGCCTCAATAAGCAGGGGTCTTTGAGGGCTTGAAAACACCCACCCTTTTTACAGAGGAAAAAAAGAATGTTATTTGTATTTTAGAGAAGACTAGATCAACTGTTTTTTCTGTTTTAATATTCAAACTCCAGGGAGAAAGAACCAGGGGAATTTTTATTCATGGCAGTTTTTAAAAGCTGCATGCTAGCTTGGCAATGTTTTGCTTTCACCTCACTATGCTATGAAATCTACAAAGGTTGTTTACCCATTCCCTACTGTTAACCTTTCAGCAGCTCATAGCTATGCTGTTCAGTGGCTGGCAATAGATTCTAACAAAATAGCAAGCTTGGGAAGTGTGGAGTTGGCTGACCAGACCAGTGGCATATTGGCTATACTGTAAGTCGCAAAAGGACTTCTGGGTAGCGATGCAAGGGAGGAGGAAGGAATGATTCAGTAAAGAGGGATTGCTGAGGGTCAGGGATGAGCAGGATATAGCTGGTGACTTGGAGTCTGGAGCCAGGAGGGGACAGGAAGAGCAAGGGCCAGCCAGAAAGGACCTCTCCCAGTAGAGCTGGGAGTGGCTGATGTAATGGCATTAATCTCCAAGTGCCATCTGACACCCAGTGTGGCTCCGTCATTGAAAAGTGCTAATTCTGCTGAACTGTGAGGGGAATTCAGGCATCTCTAGAGGCAGTGCCCTGGATTAATTAAACATGCTGGCATGGAGTACTGCACAGATTTATCTCTTTTTACGCCATCTTCACCATTTGATTTTTGTATTTAGCTAACAGAGGAGGACAAACTCAGGGCATTAACACCAGAAACATTGCAACATTTCATGTTTTCTCTTCCCACTTCAAATGTTGCAGCCACTACTATGGTTTCCGCCTAACCTGGGATTTCCCTTTTCTGTCTTCTCACTCTTTCTCTCTCTCTCTCTTTCTACTTCCCTCTCTTTCTCACCAGATGAACCGGCCCATCCAGGTGAAGCCAGCCGACAGCGAAGGACGAGGAGGTAATTAACCTTCTCTTGGACTCTGTTGCACACCCCACTTAAAAAAAACACGCACACATGTAAAAACACAAATACAAATAGTGCTCATACAATCCTTAATATTTTGCTCTCACTTGAGAAAACACTTGGAGTTTGTTGAGTAGTCTGTAATATAGGTCACTTGCTTCTATTGACTTCCCATCTGTGCCAGCAGAGGTGCTGTCTCAGGTTCACAGCCACTGGGAGCTGTTCAAAGACAAGACAGAGAGACATGGACTGAAATAAGAGATTGAGAGAGAAGAGAAAAGAACCCTCAATTCCCACAGAGTGGAAGTAAAGTCATTGTTAAGAGAAAAATATACTCCAGATATACACAGAAAAGTGTGACCATGAACACAGCTAAGTGATATGACTGAAGAAGGGCAATATCAGTTTAACATATCATGAATAAGTTTGGAACATAAGTGGTAAAGCCAGTATGTATTTCGTCTAGCTATAAGAGCACAACTAATTGATAGTACCAGCTTCTAGGTGAATCTATCAAAAACGCTGCAGTACCTCAGACTGTTTTTCTATCCATGTATCTGTACCATTAATGGCACAAAAGTACACCAAGAGAACCATGTGAAGTTGAATTGAGTCAGTTTTAATGTTTTTTGTTATGTGATGCAAGAATTCCAGTAGAACTCAATGAGCATACTGCATCAGTGTTCTTTATTTTCTTCTCAGCATTTTTTTTAAAGGTAAACCACCTTTTTAGGCACGAATTGTGATATGAAAACATCCAAATCTACGTTCACATTGTGCAGATTCTTTTGCACAGCTTTCTTCCTCCATCTCTAGTTTGACTGACAAGGTGATTGACTAGATCATTCTGAAGCCATTTGTGACTAACATCACTGAGGTTAATGCAGATTAAGCCAGTTAAAGATTTACATGGGCTGAATTTGATCTAATTGGATCGGTCTATGTCAGCCCTGTGCTTTCATTTCAGAGTGGTAATTTTGACTGCCTAGGTCAGATTAGACTGAGTCACTTTGCTGATTTATGTGGTCAAGTGTGAATCTGATGGCCCATTTCAATTGCCATACACACCCCCATGCAGATCTTATTTTTGTCATGGCAGCACTTTAATTAACAGCCATCTAAAAACAGGCAAAGTCTGACCGACAAGGCCTGGGAGAGAGCCAATCGGCATTCTCACCAAGATAAATTGGGTCTCTCGGCTTAAGAGGGGAGGATGGATGGGCCCCAATATCAATTACTACTCTTTTCTCAGCAGAAAGGGAAGGGAGATGAACAGGTAGTGTGAATGAAATACAGAGGGCTTGTACACTGCTCGTGCTAGTCTGTCAGATGAACTTTCTATATAGGAGGACAGAATAGGACACAGCACAGAATGAAATAAGACCGAACAGACAGGCCCCAACAGAGATATTGAGCGTTAATGGCAACAGGAAGTCAGCAGACAGGCCAGGGAAGTAAACCACAGTCGTGGCTGACAATGAAATGAGATTTACTATGAAGGCTTGTAGTTAAAGGAAAATAGACAGCCCAGCTTGGGCTGACTAAAAGTGAGAAAATAGCAAGGGATTCATCTGTGGAAGGCTGAGGACCAGTCAGGTACACCAATCCCAGTGGGGCCTTAAGACTGTCAAACCCAGGGCTGAACCATTACATTTGCACCTCTAGAATGGAGTCACATTTATCACTACCAAGACATCAGCAATTATCTGTCATGGGAACTTGTGGAAGGGTCTCGATTACGTGCCTGTGCAGGCATTAGGGCCCATTACTCCATTTGGAGACTCAGGTAGCACTTCTTTTGTGTCCCTGAGAGTCGTCCTCTCTCTGAGGATATGGGAGTGTCAGGAGGAGAAATAAAAACCCGTGTTCAAAAAATGACTGGTAGGGGCCACTGCACCATGCCATAATGCCACCAGGCTACCATTGTGGATCACAGAGCCGATTCTTTGGCTGTCTATTAGAATGACTCATGTCTTACTTTATTTTTTTCCTTGGATTTTCAAGAAAGAATGGAGCACAGAGGGGGAAGCTTTGCTGTCTTTTTATCCGTTTTTATCCAATTTTCCATTTGTCAGCTAATCTCCACAAATTCAAAATCTACGCAGTGTACTAAAATATATGATTTTAGGTCAGAGATACTGAGATAATATCAAGGCATCATGTTCTTCTTCTTCTTTTTCCTATTTGCTATGTGGCCAACATTTCTTAAAGCCCAAGAAATGTTCTTTACACTCAAAAACAGGCACAAATTATGAAATCATATCCACTGTAGCTATCCCTATTACCACTTTTCATTTTCTTTTCCATCTGTCATGGGTACAGCAGAGCGAAGTAGGTGAAGAAGCAAGCAATATAGAAATGGGGATTCAGTACAAGGCCCATGGAGGAATGCAAGAGAGTGAGAGATGGAAGACAAAGAGTGAGGGGGAAAGAAACGACAGGATGAGAAAGTTAACGGAGGGTGATGGAGGCAGCTGAGTGAATCTCAGCAGTAAATCATCTCAGAGCCGCCCCATCCCTATCTCTGCCTTGCCTCGCCAGGAGCCTTTTTCCCTCTGACCTTGTCTGCTGCTGTGTCTGTGAAGAAAAGATGGGGCCAGATTATCTATGATTGGAGACGGCCATTATCTAAACACAATCTTGGAGCCAGGTCCCACTCCTCTAGACACTGCTGTGAGACTGGAGACCACACTGATGAGAAGAAAGATGATGGGTCATCCAGCAACACCCTCTTCTTTTATTAACTCTGATAAGATAGTTTCAACACTCTCTTGAAATG